>NDGM011208577.1:355-13670 GCA_002564305.1 Octomys mimax | reverse complement strand
TCTCTCTCTCTCTCTCTCTCTCTCTCTCTCTCTCATATGTAGGGTGGACAGAAGGGAGATAAGAGGCAAATGTGGATATTTTATTCAATGCTGAGAAGATACTTTCCAGACACTATTCAGGAATTATTTATCCCAATCCCTACACAAGATCTTTATCAATACAAAATTCCAACAAACGACTATGAGTGTTTTCTATTGGTCATCCTATTAGACTTGTCTTCAACTTAAATACTTTCTACAAAGGGAAACAGTACCTTATTAGGAAAACCAGTATTCTGCTTTTTCAGATTATGCTAATTATATGAAGTTCTTGTGCTGAATGAAAATCTACTTTTACTATGCTTCTGCCCAGTTTTCCTAATTCTGATTTCTGATCCAAATGGAAAAATCAGTGTACAAAACTTTATAACTTGGAATGATTTTCATACTCCTATTGGCAAATAGCCTTTATCCATTCATTTTTTTTCATCTTTTATTTGACAAGAATATTTGCATAGAACAATGCTGCACTGAGTGCTGGGTTTGCCAATGGAAATAAAATAGTGAGAAAGTAAACCTCACTTTATCCCATATAGGTTTCTGGTTAGTAGAAGGCTCAGATGAGGGGCCATCACAGCAGAACACTCCATGCCCTTAGAAAGCAGAAGCTCCAGGTGTTGAACCAACAAGGAGGAGTTAAAAATCCCAAAAATCCGGAGGAAAAACTTCCAAGGCAATGGGTGGGTATAGAGAAAAAATGTAACGTGTCAGAGGCCAAGAAATTAATCAAAGAGGGTAGGTAGAATGCTCATATAATAGGAGGTAAGCAGCAGCAGAAGCTTGCTGTTGGGCATTGGGGACAGGGACAGACCACACCTACATGCACCTGTGCATGGATGTCTAAAGACATAAATAGGAGCAGGAGCATGAGGACTCAGGGAGACATAGTAAGCATCTTTAATGTCATTCCAAGGGCTGTGGGGTGAACTTCACCCAGGTATACAGATGACACAAGTACATTTGTATTCTGGAAAGATCACCCTGCTGCATGGTGACAATGAATGGCTAGCCAGGAAGAGGCAGAGAGCCCACTTGGAAAGTGATTGACTTACTGCAGAAGCCAGCTGAAATGACCAAACAGAACGGTGGTACATTTTATTCTGTTATTTTGGCAATTGCTTTTGTCTCATTAAATTCACATCTTGAAAGTTCCTCTGATAATTAAATATCACGAACTGAAAAAAATAGCTCTACTATTACCTGAGCATTTCAGATTAGAGATGAGGCATCACTTTGCTTTTGGCACTGCAGAAAATGGTCACACTTAAATTGGCAGATGTATTAGGTTGTTTATTAATATTATGATTGCAACAGACTAAAATACATGAATACTCTTTTGTGCTATGTAGACACATATAAAATTTCTTTAATAGTTGTCCATTTTTTAGCTTATGTGTTGCATTTATTCTTGGCATAATGCATATTTTAAAGATTTCATTCATGTTCTAATTCATTTTCTGCTGCTAATAGCATGTCTGAGTAAGTACTAGCAGAATGAGGTTTGGTTTGTCACATGATGCTGAAGGCCCAATTGTGAGGAACTACATCTGGTGATGACTTTCTTGTTGACAGAGTCCTGGGCAATGTGGAGTATCACTTGCAGAGAGGAGTGTCCTTGTGCCTGTGTTCTGATGGCTCTGTCACACAAAGACACCATATTCAAAAATGGTGGCTTCACCCTTGATGGCTTTGTCTCATTCTGATAAAAGTGGCCAGCATAGTTTGACTAAATTACCACCCTCTAATACTCACAGTGAGAGTTAAATTCCAAAATGAATTTCAGAGGGCAATAGTATAAGACAAACCTTAGCAAACCGATATTCTGGGTACCTCACTGTTTTAATTTTAACCCAAATTTTAAGAGTTTAAAGATTTGAAGAGGAGTTCATATTACAAAACACAACACTCTGAACCTTAGGTCAAATAATTCCCTTTTTATTTTGTTTATGTTTTGGGGCTTAATTTTCCTAATCTTAGTAATTTATATTGTCAAAGATTTATTATATCATGTATTAGCATATATAATATAAATACACCTTTATGAGGATTGATAGAAATACTACATATAAAATGCTTGTCACATAGCTATTAAATGCTAATGACTGAGCTGCTGTCACTTGTCTCCAAGTGGATTTTCCACTGTCAGCTTCACACACAGGCTATGCAAACTGTATTTATCCTTAGCAGCTGGTTTCCCAACAGGTTCCTCCATAGCAGGTCCCAGAAAGGAATGTGGAAAAAGAGAGGAGAACAGGTTCCAAGAATCTTCCTGTTTACTACTCCCACCATATGAAATGGTTCTTCATCACAAAGAGTGGAAGTTGGGTTGAATAGAATCAGCTGAGACAAACTTCTAGGTTTTCTCACACTCCCAGCATCAATCTCACACTTCACTGACCAAAAGCACTAGTGAGAAATGGACAGTGACTCCTTCTCTAAAGTTAAGTGTCGGCTCAAGGGATTTTACAAAGTCCAAGCAACACACCACCTCCTCAGCAGTACCTCACCTCGGATGTCTTGGTTCTAAACCTGCAGGGACCCTGCTCTATACCTCTAAATTCCAAAGGCCCCAACTCTTTGCTGAGTTCACACATGGGAGTGATGTTGTTCCTCACAGTTAGTTTCTGTATGTCATCTCAAGCCCTCATTTCTGGCTTTTTCAATTTTCCCTGATTTACCGGTCTCTGTATTAAATTCTGTGTTTAAAATCAAGTGCAGCTATAGTTTCCTCTATATACTTTCTTTTTACCGGTCTCATTATATAAATAGCAATTTTGATCTTTTGGGGTAGGTGGGTGGGCAAAAGCTAACTAACAGATGGGTAACATTTCTACAACTGAAACTAGGTAGTAGAACCATTTCAGAAGTGCACCAGGGTGAGTTGCACTTCACAGTTGCATATTTCTTCCATCTTCATAAACAAGGGCTTATTAGCCCTTATGTTCTTTTATTCACTCTTAAAATGAGGTTTTACATTATGTAACCAAGAGCAGAAATTAATATCTATTGAGATGATAATTCCTTTTATAGCCAACATTGCTCAGGGAGACTATTTGCTACTTAAAAGAACCTCTACAAATGCTTTATATCTATGAATTTATTTAATATTCAGTAAATTCATAGGGAGTTTGCTATCACGATCACTCTTCTTCATTGCCACTCTCCTCGCTACTATTCAGTGAAGCTGAGAGGTTAACGGAATTGCTTAAGATTGTTGTAGTATATTGACTAAAGATCCTCTAAAATAAATATCCACATAATCCGTGAAAGTGACCTCACTTCAAAAGTTCTTGGAAGATGACATTGAGAATCTTAAGATGAGATAATCTTGGATGAAGGTAGACTCTGCATTGCAAAGGAAAAGAGAAGAGAAACCCAGAGGGGAAAAATAACATAAAGAAGGAGGTAACAACTAGAGTGACACATCTACAAGACAAAGAAAACCAAACATTGTCCACAGGTAGCAGAGACTAGGAGAAAAGCATGGACTGTGCTCCCCTAAAGTCTCCAGGATGACCATGCCTGAAGACACCTGATTTGGGACTTATGGCCTCCAAAAGTTAGAGAAAACAAATTTTTGTTTTAAATCATCAAGCTTGTGGTAAATTATTACACCAGCCGGAGAAAACTAACACATTCATAAGGTTATGAGCATTGGAGTGGGAACATGAACCTGGATAGGCTAGATCAAGAGTTGAGTTCTCACATATGAAATTCTACAAACGCCTGAACAGTTGAGAACATTCATGTTGAGCTGTCCCAGAAGGAGGTGATGAGAGCTGCAGAGGTGGGGAACTTTTCAGAGTTTCTCCACTGTACCTGGGAATGAAATTAAAGTTTTGATGGCTTTAAAGTTGGCTCAGTAGGGCTAGGTAAATAGCTCAGTGGATTAAAGCACCTGTCAGCAGGCACAGGGGCCAGGGTTTCAATCCCCATGCCTGCTTAGCTGGCCCTGCCCCTGGGGCACGCTGAAAGGGCAATTGAGACTGGGCATGGTGGTGCACACCTGTAATCCCAGCTCTTGGGAGGCTGTTAACAGTTGAATCACTACACGTCCAATCTGATAAAGTTGGCTCAGTCAGCAGTGCTCCCACCTTTAAGCCTTGTCACAACCTTTGCTTCACAAAGAGGTGACAATGCCTCCAAATATGACAGAACTCTTCAGTGGGAGCTTACAATGGAAGATATCTACCGTCATTTGCCAAGGCAGCCATATAGTCAGCTGCCTTACAGGAACATGAGGCTCATCACCTGGAAGTAATAAAAGGTCCCCAATGATCTGCACTTTGTACAATTTTAGGGCCGTCACACAGTAATGGAGAATAGACGAAACCAGCTTCTTGCTGAAGATGGACAAGGAATTGTTTGAAAATCAGTGTGTGAGAGTGGGAAGCAAAGAAAACTTGATTTGGAGAAATTGATAAATGAGTGGATATGGCTTTTATTTCACTTCATGTTATATGGAATAAAATTCCTATCTGATACCCACACATTTTTTAGTATAGAGAAGAAATATATTACTGGCTGTCCATGGCTGGATTAAAGTTCATATACATCCTCCAGGGGATATTAACTAAAACCATCATGTTATAAAGTGCAGAAAGACAGACAGAGAGAGAGAGAGAGAGAGAGAGAGAGAGAGAGAGAGAGAGAGAGAAACAGACAGATAGACAAACACCCAGACAGAAAGAAACAAAGATATAGACAGACGCAGGGAGAGACAGAGATGGAGAGACAGAGAAGACAAGGAACACAACTTTAAAAACGCATTTCTTCAGGTTCATACCCCTCCGTATAACAGGGGCAATGAGCCAACATGACCTGAGAAGCACATCCCAGCCCCATAATTTATATTACAAATAGTTTTCCATAGAATAGTAGAGATACCACTGTAATTCCTAATGTCAAAGTACCAGTGAGGTAAAAGGAAACTGAAAGTGCACCTAGAGAATTCAAGGATCAATGCTATTGTCACAAAAATAAAATCTAATAACAACAAAAAGAATTAAAGAAAGGAAAAGATGAAGGGAAGAAGAGAGGAAGGAAATGAATAAAAGAAAACTTCTACCATCTTCAAAGAGAATACAGATTATATTATTCTCTTGTATTGTTCCTTTTATGATACAGCTAAATATCCTCAAAAACTCATTTTACTGAATTGCCCTTTGTTTTCTTTTCAGAATTAACAATTTTCTAAGGTTATTAGTTTGTTTCATTCCAGATTATAGCTACCCAGGTTTAAATTTAGGGACAAAAAGATTGAAAATTAGTTAGATAATACTTCAAGTTAAATGACTGAGCTAAGGCATACATTCCGGACTATTCTATCATGTGCTCATATCAACATACTTCCTGTCATCCCCCAGGACACTGTGAGAACCACTGCATCCTGAGGCTGAAGTCTGTAATCCCAAGGATCTGACATTCAGCAGAAAAGTCATGATGGCAGTGACAATAAGAAGGGGTAGGAGGACACATAGGTTCCAAGTTAAAGCTACAAATAGATGGGTAGGTGGATGAGGTGATGGATTTGGAAGACAACAACAGGCATTAGTTTAAAAGGGTCAGGATTCAGAGATGAGTTTTAGCCCAGTACATTTTAGGAAAGAAAGAAGCTGGAGGCTGATTCATACTCCATTCAATCCCATCAACTATACAATAGTTGGGATATCCTACACTCCATTCTTAAAGCTCAGCCATGGAGGTTCCAAAGTAGATGTGGATTTTGGCAAAGGCTTTTTCTATACCTTGTGAGATAATCATATGTGTCTTGTCCTTGGTTTGTTAATATAGAGATATGTTTGAATATGTTGAAACATTCCTGAATCCCAGGGATGAATCAATACTCATTCATGATAAAACAAAAAATAGAGGGCCAGGGAAATGGCTCAGTGGAATAAGCGCTTTGCTGGCAAGCGCAAGGGCCTGAGTTCAATCCCCGGTTCTGCAAGAAGAGAGAGAGAGAGAGAGAGAGAGAGAGAACCTGAAATAGTTTTTAACTCTATCTTATAAAATCCATCTATGTCAAACCAATAGGTGAAAAAGAACTTAAAAGCCTTTACTCTAAATTGAGGAATAAAAGAAGGAGGTTTACTGTCATCACTCCTATTCAATATAGTTCTGGAACTATAAGACAAGCAAATTGACCAGATAAAGAAATAAAATGAATAAGGATAGGCAAAAAGAAGTCAAATTACTACTATTTGTGGTAATTATGTGGCATAATACTCTACAAAGAAGGTCCCAAAAACTGCACCAACAGACTTCTATATTCCACAACCAAATTCAGTAGCATGGATACAACACTGAAAAATCAATGGCCTTGCTATACATGAACAACAAACTCACAGAAAGAATAATTAGGGAAACACCACCTTTCATGATAGCATTCAAAAAATACTTTGTTCAATTTATCCTTAAATTTTTTTGCCAGTACCATGCTGGTTTTATCACAGTAGCTTTGAAGTATAATTTTAAGTTACATATTGTGATGCCTTCTGCCTTGACTTGGTAAACAGAATTTCTCTCGTGGTTCCAAACGAATTCTCATATTGTTTTCTGTGGTTCTGTGAGGTAGGCTAAAGGTATTTTGATCAGGATTATAGTAGTCTTGCACTATATCACAGTTCAACTTTTGTGCTGTTTTGTGGGTTTTCAAAAATATTAAATTATTTATCTTGGATTTTTTGCTATATCACAGGATTTTGCAGGACTGTACAGTACTGTATACATATTTATATGCATAGTATTTATCTTTTAATGATTTTGTCGAAAAATTTATGATATATAAAAATATATTTGAGTGTTAATTCTAATATGTTAAAAGAACATGAAATCAAAACAAAATATACCTTTAGAGCATTTATTTCTCTATTGGATTAATATATACTGTATCACACAGTATACATGTGTTGTTAAAACTGCACAGGTTTATGAGTTTAGAAAATGGTTAATAACATTACAAGTGCTTTCTAAAAGTGTGAGAAAGGGTTTTAGGAGTGTGGGAAGGGTTTATAAGGCCTTAAAATCTATATAAATACTGAAGTAATATATTGTCATTACTTCACTGATTTTCAGTTATCATATGTGTTTCTGGAATGTAATGTATCACTCTGTGGTAAGAGTGGGATCGATGTACATTAAATCAGTACTACAATTTGGAGAATACAGCCATTTTCACTCTGTTGGTTCTTCTTATCCATGAGCAAGGGATATCTTTGCATTTTCTGATATCCTTTTCAGTGTCATTTTTTAAGAGTGCTGTACTTTTCAATGTGTAGATATTTTACTTACTTTGTTAGATTGATTTCATTTTTTGAAGCTATTGTGAAGGATAAGGTTTACCCAATTTTCTCTCTGAGTTTATTGCTTATCTACAGGAATGCTAATGAGTTCTGAGTGTTGACACTGTAGCCAGCAATGCTACTGAATATGGTTATTAAAGCTAGAAGTATTTTATTATCTATAAATAGTGATAATTTCATTTCTTCCTTTCCTATCCTTATTCATTTTATTTTTCTCTCTTGTCCAAATTCACTTGCTAATTTTTC
Source organism: Octomys mimax (assembly GCA_002564305.1). Lineage (NCBI taxonomy): Eukaryota > Metazoa > Chordata > Mammalia > Rodentia > Octodontidae > Octomys > Octomys mimax. The sequence goes on along the minus strand of NDGM011208577.1, from coordinate 6,081 downwards.
CAGAACTATATTGACTATGAATAGTGATATGAGTGAATATTTTTGTCTTGTTCCTGATTTTACAGGAAAACCTTCCATTTTGGTCGATTTAGTATGAAGTTCTTGTTGGTTTTTCATAGATTACGTTTCTCAGGTTGAGGTAAAGACCATCTGTTAAAGTTTTCTGTAGGGTTTATATCATGAATGAGTGTTAGACATTGTCAAAAACTTTCTCTCAACTGTTGAGATGATCATACAATGTTTTATTTTGGCTGTAATGATATGCTGTATTTCATTTGTTTATTTTGTATGGTGAATCAGACCTGTGTTCCTAGGATGAATCCCATTTAGTCGTGGTGTATAATTTTGATGATTTGTTGCATTCTGTTTGCTATTGTCTTATTGAGAATTTTGGCATCTCTTTTCATTAGGAAGGTTGGCATGTAGTTATCTTTTTTTGGTTGAGTCTCTCTTTGGTTTTCTTTTTTATAAGGCTGGCTAAGGATTTATCAATTTTATTAATTATTTCAAAGAACCAACTACTCAATTTGTTAATTCTTTATATTGCTTTGTTAGTCTCCATTGCATTAATCTCTGCTCCAATCTCTATAATTTCCTCTCTTGCATGGGTTTAGGACTTGTCATGCTCTCTTGTTTCCAAAAGATTGAGGTGCAACATAGGTTGTTTTGGGCTCATTCTGTTTTCCTGATGTGAGAATTCACCACTTTAAATTTCCCTCTTAGAACTTCTCTCATTGTGTCACTTAAGTTCAGGTGTATTTTACATTATTTTCCTTTAGTGGTAGATATTGTCTGATTTGTATTCCAGTTTCAGTTGTGATGCATTGTTGCATCACAGTTGCTAAAAAAGATGTTAATTTCCATGTGTGGATGGAGTTTTGGTGGGTTTTTTGCCATTAATTTCCAATTGTGGTGGACTATGGTCAAGCAGTATGCATGTCATTATTTCAATTCCTTTACATTTCTTTCAGCATGTTTTGTGGAATAGTATATTGTCTATTTTAGAAAATTCCCCACATGCTTCTTAGAAGGATGTGTATTCTGATGATGTTGAGTGAAACACTCTAAAATTACTAAGTCCAGTTTTTAACAGGTTTGTTTAGTTCTTATATTTTTCTTTCTGATATTTGTCTTATTGATATAGCTCTTTCTGACAAAGGTTATGAAAGTCTGCTGTTAAAATTATATTATTGCTTATTTGATTTTTCATGATGTTATCTCTTCCTGTGGAAGTTTTCCCATAAGAAGCATGTGTGCCCTTCTACCCTTTTTGACCATTCTTGGTTTAAAGCTCCAAGGGCCTGCAAAAAGAATAGCTATCCTTGCTTTTTTCTGTATATCTGTTGCATGGAAGATTGTTTTCTTTCTTTTAATTTCAGTCTATGTATTTCTTTTTGAGTTAAATATATGGCTTGTATATGCATATTGTTGCATCTTGTTTCTTAACCAATTGTGCCAATCTATTTATTTTGATTGGTAAATTTAGGCCACTTACATTGATGGTTAAAATTGATATGTATTGATATCATTATCCTGTTATTTTTCTGCTATTGTTTCCCTATTTTTCACTCCTATTTCATTACTTTTCCTGCCTGGTAGTTTCTTTCTGTTTCTGTTCTTGGAATTGTGATCATTTTTATCTCTGTCTAGAATATGTTAGTACTCTTGGAAGGGTTGATTTTTGTGGTCATGAATTTTTTCATTTGTTCTGCGTCATGGAAGTACACAGAATAAATTTCTCCACTAATTTTGACAGACAGTTTTTCAGAATCCAACAATTTTGGTTGGAAGTAGTTTTAGTTTTCTTTCAAGACTTTAAATACTTGAATCTCTTCTTGACTTGAGGATTTGTGTTGAGAAATCTTCTGTGATTTTTTTTTTTTTTTGTGGTAGCAGGGATTGAACTCTGGCCCTTGCGCTTGCCAGGCAAGCATTTATTCTACTGATTCATCTCCCCAGCCCTCTTCTGTGATTCTAATGGAATTTCCTTTGTAGGTGGTCTATTAATTTTCTCTAAAAGATTTTAATATTCTATTTTTTTGCTGAATTTCTGAAATCTTGAAAATTATGTTTTGGCGTAGGTTTATTTTGGTCTTAGCTGTTTGGAGTTCCATACAATTCATTTCTTTGTGTATCAGTTTTGGGGTATTTTTTAACCCATGCTTAAGAAGTTTTCTGCCATTTTTTCTATAAAGGCTTTTATGTTATTTGTGCTCTCTATAGCTTTCTTGTAGACCCCATGAATCTTATATTATTTTTCCTCTTTTGTGTCATTTTATAGCTGTTGGATTGACTTTTCCTGTTCTCTAGCTATTTTTAAGGTATCTTTCCATTTATAGTCATCACTAGCTGCAATTCTGTCTTCAAGATCTAAAATTCTATGTACTCCTTTATTCAATTTGTTGCATATACTTTCAGTGGAGGTCTTAATCTCTTGGCCTTCTGTGTGGATCTGTTTTGAGGATTTCATGACTTTCCTATATTGAGCTTTTTAAATTTCCATCATTTTTATAAGCTCATCTATTCTTTTGTCTGTGTCCTCTATAATTTTTTTTATTTTAAACATCATTTCTTTTTGTACCTTAGAGATTATTTTTTCTATAGCCTTTTCTGTTTGATTTTTAACTTCTCTTGCTATCATTTCAGAAATTTCCAGTGTTAGACTTTCCATTTATTCTATCTCTTTATACTACAGGCCTATCCTGGGTGGAGTGATGCTCTGGGGTAGCATTTTACTTCTGCATCTTATCACTTCACATTCTTTTCTTTTCTTTCCTTTTGCTTCCTATGTTGAAGTTAGCATCTACTGTACTAAGTAGCTTTATCCCTAGCATTGAGGCTTCTGTAGGAGATGTTTGTTGCTCAGGGTTTCTTATTACATGGAGGTGGTTCTTTTTAGCTATCTTAAAATCCTTCCTTCCAAATTTGTAAAGGATATGAAGTTACTGTTTGGCCCTGAATCCAATCCATTGGTACTGGGTTATGATGATAATTATGACCACTTCCCCATACAATCAGCATTATTAAACAGGGGAGAAAAGCTGGTTATATCATGTATGGCACCCTGACTAAAGTTATGCAGTTATTAATAACAAAATTCAAGTAAAGTTTAATTTCTGACAAGCCATGGGAACCACTAACCTGCTACCTCTCACCACAGAATCAAACTCTAAAGTTATATCACAAAATCAAACACATACCCTGTTCTTGATTTCCCCCCTAGTGAATTGATTTTACCCTTTCGTAGAGGGTGAGAGTCATTAAGATGAATATTGAATAACATAAAATGACTAATGAGGTCAGTATTGTAGAGTCAAGGCTTGTGATCAAAGGGTCAAAGGATGATTATCCGAGTTTTGGGAAACTGGAGGCACTATCGGAAAAGAATGAAATGGAAAGTAAATACGTAATCAGCAAGGGAATGGACTGTGTTTACTCTAAATTTTTAAATTTGAAAAACAGTTAAGGAAAGATTATTAATAGAAGAAAATGAAAAAGAAAGGTGAGAAGCTTAAGCCACGCAAAAGAAGGATGAATGAGAAGAACAGAAAAGAAAGGAAGCAAAGAAAGAAAGTAGAATCAACAGAGAGAAGAAAAAAATCAAAAAATAAAAAGAAACACAAAATACAAGACAAAATAAAATAACTTCCAACAAGACAGGAATAAGATAGTCAGACAAACAAGAGAAAATAAAAGTAATAAAATATCTCTGGTATTTACAGTTCTGTGATAGTGCCCATGCCAAATCCCAGAAATGTGCTGTGTACTTCCGCCAAGTTTGCCATGGGAATTGTTCTGGGAGTGGAGCTGATCTCGGCCTCTGGATGTGGGGTCTGGAACTGGCCTTCTGTTGGAGACCTGAACTTCTGACTCCTTGTTCTTGCTTCAGATGTTTCCATATACTGTTCTTACCGGTTGTGCCATGTGTCTGCCACTGGCCTGTCCTGAGTGTCAGGGATCTGTCCATGTACCTGGCCAAGATGTGTGCATGTGTGTGATTGTGCGCATCCATGTGCCCCTATAAACTTAATTAATAACATAAAAGTAAACGGTGGTCCTTCTATGTTTGTGTCATGTGAAGATTGTTCTGCTAAAGGAAAGAAAAATCATTGTGCAAAAAACAATTCAGCTTAATTTGATGGGGGCTGCTGTAGAGGTAGGTATAAACCAAATGAAATCAGAAAAAAGCAAAATTAGAAACTACTAATTATGCAGGAGATAAAGCAGACCTTTCAGGTGAGACTATCCATCACTCATACACTAGATACTATATACCCCAAATGTATAATGGCTCAAAATAAGTTGATTGTAGCTCACTTAAGAGTTCTCAATAGGAGAATTGCCCAGAAAACTGACTCTCCAGTTGGGGCATTTCAAGGACCTGGGCTGGCAGAGGTTCTTCTGCCTCAACAAAGAGCTTCTAGCATCAACAGGTCAGTTTCTTCATCAGCCAAAAAGGAGCAGGCATGGATACATCAACTCAACAAATGTCACTATCACTTCAGCTTACATTACTTGCCTAAAGCTAAGGTTTAGGCATACACTTACCATGGAAAGAGGCTGAGAAATATAAGTAACTGTGATCATGAGGAATAAAAACATGTATCTGATGAATAGCTAGCAATACCTGCAAAGTATTAGTATTTGAGCTGAATTTTGCTGGAACAAGAATAAGTTGATCCAATAAAAGGCCTGGGGTATATTTTGGTCATATATTGAAATATTTACTACTTCCAAGGATGATTGAAAATACCATGCACCTCTTCTTTTTTGCTCTTTACCAATTATCCCTGCCACCTCTATGTTTATTCTTACAGACACTCTCAAGACACTGAGAAAGGGTACAAGTAAAGACTTCTTCATATTCCCCAGTGTTACATGCATTTATATCATGATGAATAAGGAGAGGTTGTTTTTCAAAGATGTAGTGTATATTTAAGAGCAATTAGCCTATTCCAAAGTTATAGAGTCAAAAACTTTAGAAATATTCATGCATTTTCCATGCAGAAACAAAACAATTTAATTTGATGATTAAAGATGGGTCCTACAAGAAAAATTTTAGAGTGGCAAGTAATTTAAATAGTCATGGATATTAATTAACATGAGTTAGTTGCAAAGATGGAGAAATAGGTGGAAGAGCAAAGAGAGAGACATGAAAAGGTGTGAAACTACAGGAAACTACTGTCATTCCTAGGTCTGAATGGAAAATGGACTGAGAGCTGCAATGCTGGAGGAGCAGCCAAGACAAAAGAGCTAGGATCACAGTGACTCTAAGAGAGAAGCAAGGCCCTTGGAGAAAGGACTGAGGATGAGGGAAAAGTGCTGAAATCTCAGAGTACACACAACCCCTGCCAAATACTGCCCAAGGAAGGGAAGGGTGGCCAGGGAAATACATTTATTTCCACCTCTGTCCCTCCAGCCCTGGAATTGCCTCAGGACTCTTCTGACCTCTCTGTTTTTCACATATGTTTACTCACACACAGAAGAAATCTAGGAAAAGAGGGAAGAAAATGGCTTTGAAAGAAAAACAAATGCTGAGTCAGGGTCCTTCATTGTTTTGAAACACCTGATTCTTCTTCCATTTGTAATGGAAATGAAGTTTCACTCTTATTAAGAATTTCTCTGGGAATATAACTCAGTGATATAAGTGCCTGCCAGGTGGCCTCAAGGTCTTGAGTTCAATCTCTGTTACAAATGAAAGAGAGAGAGAGAGAGAGAGAGAGAGA
>NDGM011208539.1:2090-12335 GCA_002564305.1 Octomys mimax | reverse complement strand
GCCAGGCAAGTGCTTATTCCACTGAGCCATCTCCCCGGTCCCCAGACAATATGCTTTTAAGTATTAGTAGCTAAAGGAAAAAGAAAAGTTCTAAAACTAAAGGACCATGTGTAATAGAAATTTGAAAACAGCATATTGTTTACCAAAACAATAATATCTACACATTGTAATGGTAACAACAGCAGATGGCTTTGAACTACAAAATCAAATCAAATAAGATGTGCAATCCCCCTTTCTGCCATCTAGAAGATGTATCTTGTGTTGCTGCTTCAGGACAAGAAAAAGCCCTAACTATCCACTTGGCAGATAGAAACCACTACATAAACACATTTACACAGAAACACATTTGCAAAGCAAAAGAAAATCGCAACTCGTCACTCTGAGAGGAATTTTATACTTGAACAAACAACTTCAGAATTGAACATCATGCATGATAAATTCAGGAAACTCCAAGAAAATGAGGACAAACAACAGGAAGATGTGCATGTGGCCATAGCAAGTTGAACTCAGGAAAAACAAAGAATAAATGAGCACTAAATTACAAAAAATCTGCACCAGGCAGAATTTCTAAAATAGGCAGTCTATAACAAATACAAGATGCGTACTGGACTAGGGGTTTCAGGAGGGGCTTCTCTACCTTCTCTGAGTTAACAGCAGGAGCCCTCATTGCCTACACTTTCCTGAACTGAGAGTGTTGATTTTTTTTCTTTTTCTTTCTTTTTTTTTTTCAGGGGCTCAGGGATACCTGAAATCAAACTCAGGACCTTGTGCTTGCCAGGAGTGTTGATTTCTTACAAAAAAATACAAGCAGTTGCTATGTTCAGAATGCGTCCCACAAATTTATGTGTTGGAAATGTAATCCCCAGTGCAGCACTAATGGGAGGTGCTAGGCTGTGAGGGCTCCAGTCTCCTGAGGGGAAAGTGGGTCAATGCCGCTGCACAAAGGGCTTGCAAGTTTCACTTTTCTTTCTTCTTCCTGCCATTATGAAAAGGCTCAACAACAAGGACCCCATCAAATACTTGCATTTTCATCTTGGCATTTCCAGGCTTCAGAATTGTGAGAAAATCCCTTCATTTTTTTTTCAAAAATTATTGAGCTCCAGGTATTTCATTGTAAGAGGACTAAATGGACTAAGACAAAAGGTCACCTTTATAACATGAAAATTTATATGGCTATAAACTGTGGGAAAATGTAGAAAACAAGCCTCAAGGCTTGGTCTTAACTTCTTAAGAGGATGTCAAGAAATATGAAAAAGAAGAAAATACTGTTGATCTCATGATGCACAACCAAGAATATCGTCAATCCTGGGATAAAATATGATTGAATAGTTGAATGTGACATGATAGTCAATACCAAAAAAATGGAGTTGATCCTCACACAGTCACTTAATGGTCTATTTTTCTGTGATTAAATGTGGACAGGTGAAAAAACAGGTGGAACTCAAATGTGCTCTCCCATTGCTACAGCTGATCATTCAGATCCTCTCATGGTTGAGTGAAAGATGGATGCTGGACGGGCTGTTAGTACTTGACTGGTGTCTGTCCAGGGCACAGCTGGAGATGCAGGCATGACAGCACTGGGCTCCAGTGCCTCAGCCAGTGTCAGTATCAGTGAAGCCCTCAGTGTCTAGAAAGGCAGTCACCCAAGAGCTCCACTGATGGCATTTATCTCCAGCTCAGGACAGAGTTCCTCAGGGGAGAATCACCCTATCCAGTAGACCAGCAGTTGCCATAGGTTTTCATCTCATTTTCCTGCTCCAAATCCATCCAGTCTTAGCCAGAAATGTCCTGTGGGTCTCAGAAGAGTTAGCTTACTTCCACCTCTACCCCAGTCCCATGCCAGACGCTCATAGGGAACCCACTCCACAGGGCCCAGCTACAATAGCCTGAAGCTCATAAATGTGGTAGGACCAGCAGAGAACCCAGGGTTTAGTGAATGGTTTAATAAACAATTCTGGGGCCTCCTAGTGTGCCCCATCTGCTAGGACAACCCAGCCAATTAGCCTTTTGTTCCCATGGGAGGTCAGCTTCTCAGTGCAGGGTTTAGTAGGTTACAGATACCTGCTCAGCCAGGTAAGTGTGCAACTTCTTTTACTTGTACTCTCATGCCCCTAACTCTAATGCAGCTTTCACTTTATTCTGGCATTCTGAACCCCTAGCCAGCAACAAGAGCAGTCACAAATGTATCAGTTGATCCCACAGTAGCTTCAGCAACAGGAACTACAATATTACTCAAATTCATTATTCATGTGGTGCTGATTATTGTGAAACTCACATCTCATCTCCACAGCCAGTAGCACGCCGTTCTGCACAAGGTTCAAGCAGTCAAGAACTAACCTTAACTACTCAGGAAGCTGTTGCCATTAACATTACTGGAGGCAGAACTTTTCTGCAGCTCCAGTCAGCTGTGTTAGCTCAGCTTGATTCTCCTGCGAAGACTGGATAAAACCTTCTTCATCAGAGAGTCTAACATCATTCCATATTTCACCAACACAGAAGCAACAGTTAATATTCTTGAGGCATCCACCGTTAGTAACAATGTTAACAAGACAAACCGCCCAACTACATCTGCATAGTGGGTACACAGAAAGGCAGTCCAAAGATAAACTAAAATAAGAGGCACAGAACCCATACCAAAAATATGAGTCTTCAGGCAAAAATTCTCTTTCATAAAAAAGTGCATTTTGTTAAAGAGTTTATGGGTTACAGCTCCTTTGTGTCTTTTCAAAATGCATCAGTATTTTACTGTGCTTGATGCACAAAGTACATGCAGAGTAACAGACCTGTGCTTTTTAAATAAAAAACTGGATAATAGTTCAATGCAAAGATTAATGGACTTTAGTATAAGCTACTGTGGAGTCAAAATCTTTGCTGCTTCTGTAATTCATCTATAAAATATTAATTGTAAGATGCAAAATTAATGAAGGTGTTTAAAATCTTGATATGTAAATATGTGAAAATAATAAACAGATGTACCTAAATTGAAAATATGGAAATGATATTAAACTCATAAAATCATAAATGTTGACCTTAAAATAAACGTTACTTATTAAAAAACCCACAAGGTTTTCAAAAATAAGCAAGGGATTTGAATTCCATAGTATTTTTTCTCTGATCTACCTTTCTCTCTGTGTGTTTTTAATGTTATAGTTCTCTGTTAATAAACCTAAGACCCTTCAGTCTACTTAGAAGCCACATGTTGTGAATTCTCTCTGTGTCTGGTAAAACTGGTATTAAACACTTTGTTCTGCATTCTTTAGTAATTTAGGAATGATTTGGATATATGGCTCTTAATATTATTTGCCAGACAATATTCTTCAAATGTATTATTCATGCAGTGCTTATTATTTTGCAAACACTTCATAACATACAAATGCACCTGCTGTCTACTATTCATCTTGCTTCCCTGCTCTGTCTCAATTAGTTTGTCCCTACCAGACAAGATAACAATCATGAGAGAGAAAACATAAAAATTTATTGGCTTTTAATGAACAGGTAACTAATAATGATAATTTGAGATAGTGATTAAACATATCAGAAAATTGTAGGTAAAAGAATGAACAATTATAATATTAAGCTATCTTGAAATTGCTTGCTAATCGAAAATTATTTCTGTAGCAACTAAACTATACTGTGGGATAAGAGGAGATAAGAAATCTATTATCCCAAATAAATATCCCTTAAAATGTGGAGTAAATTCATATATGCACATACATTCTTTTAAAACATTTTATGTAAGTGTAACGAAACTTTTTTCTTTTTAAGAGAAATAAAAATAAAAATAATAAAGTAGTTTCAAAACAGGTTTGTGGGAGAGATACAATAATTGATATATTGCCTCTTCTTGACTTTGCAGTAGTCAGAGTACAAGACAAGCATGATATCTTGCCCAATCAATATTAGCACAAACCTTTCTTTTCAATGAACTAAGAGAAAATAGCTGTGTAATTATCTTAACTACCTTGTGTATACAGACATTTTTTTCTTATTCCCTTTCTTCTTTTCTCCTTTCCCCCATCACAGTTTGTGTTTTCTTTTGAAAAGTTTCTTCCCAATTCACAATATATATATTGTATATATTAGGTCTTATTTGCTCATTCAATTTTTTACACTAGTGAGACAATACAATATTTAAACATATGGGTATGATTTTTTTCACATATGAGCATGGTCTCAAGATGCATACATTTACCTACAAAAGGCCCAAGTTTATCCTTCTTTATGGGTGAGTAGTACTCATTATATTTTTAAAAATACATGGCTTTTTTACCCATTGCTTGGTTGATGGGCATTTGGGTGGTTTCAAAGATTTAGCTATAACAAATTGTGCTTCTGTAAATATAGGTGGACATATTATTGTCTTGTGTTTTAATTCTTCTGGAAAGAGACTTAGAAGGGGAATAGTTGAGGTGAATGGAACCTCTCAACCTAGTTTTTTAAGAATCTCTACACTGATCTTCACAGTGGCTGCAACAGTATACACTCCTATCAACCACGCAGAAGGATACTTTTTTTCTCCACAGCCCCTCCAGCATTTGTTACTGGTTGACTTCTTGATGAAAACCATTTTTCTGGGGTGAGATGGACTCTCAGTGATGTTTTAATTTGCATTTTCCAATGACAAATGTTGCTGAACATTTTTTCATGTATTTATTTGCCATTTGTATTTCTTCATCTGAGAAGTGGATATTCATCTCAGATACCACTTTTGGATTGTTCTTTAAATTGGGGATTTTAGATCCAGGGATATAGCTCAGCAGCATAAGAGTATTCTAGGCAAGCACAAGATCCAAAGTTCAATCCCTAGTACTACCAGAAAAAAAAACCTGTAAATTCATGAGGTTCTGATCGTTTTTAATACTTTATATGTTCTAGATATAAGTTCTTTGTCTCAGGGAAAACTGATTATAATTTTTCCCACTCTATCAATTGCCTTTTGAAGTTTAGTGATTTCTTTTGTTGTGCAATTCTTTTAAATAAGGTAAGAGCATGTTTGTTGATTTTTTTGTTATTTTTCCCTTTCAGTCTGGCTTTTGTTCATGAAGTTTCTACATAACCCTATGTCTTTGAAATTTTATCTATTTTCTTTTCCAGTAAATTTGTTTCTTTTTCTTTCAGTATTTGGATCTGTAATACATTTTGAGTCAAGTGCAGTGCATGATGATAGATATGGTTCTAGTTTTACTTTTCAACATGTGGAAATTTGTTTTCCAGCACTATTTAAAGAATGCTGGAAAAAAAACATTAAAGAGACTACTTTGTTCCTGAATCTTTTCGGCTCTTTTTCAACGATAAAGTGAGTGAATATGTCTAGCGTTGTGTCTGTACCTTCTATTTTGCTCTACTGATCTTCAGACCTGATTTTTTCCTAGTCAATACCATGCTGATTTTATCACAGTAGCTTTGTAGTACAATTACAAGTCTAGGATTGTGATGTTCTCTGATTTGTCTTTATTGCTCATAATTTCTTTTACTATTCTCAGCCTATTCTGGTTCCATAGGAATTTTTTTCTAGTTCTGTGAGGTATGCTAATGATATTTTGATTGAGATTGCATTGAATCTGCATAGCAGTCTCACATCATATTAAATGGTCAAAATCTGATAGCTTTCACTCTAAAATCAGGAACAAGACACAGGCATCCATTATCACCACTCCTATTCAATATACTTCTGGGAACATTAGCCAGAGGAATTAGACAAGAAAAAAATTGAAAAGAATAAAGATGGGTAAAGAAGAAGTTGAATTATCATTATTTGTACTAAGAGTGTTTAGACAGGATATCATGTCTGCATCTTGTACTATGAATAACCATTACGAAGACAATATGCAATGCATTAATTATTGTAACTGTCCTACTAACCTGTTTTGAAACTGCCTCATTGCTATTTATTTCCCAATAAAATTAATAAAAAATGAAGATGACATGATATTCTAAGTAGAAGATCCCAAAAATGCCACCAAAAAACTTGTAGATATAATTAATATGCAAATTCAGTGGTGTAGATGGATTTAAAGTCAACACTTACAAATCTATAACATTTCTGTACACAAACAACAAACTCACAGAGATAGGAATTAGGGCAAGTACATTCTTCAAAGTAGCATCTAAAAATGAAATAGTTAAGCATCACAAAGAGTGTAAAAGCTCTGTAGAGTAGAAATTCCAGTATCCTAAAAATAGAATAGCACTAAAGAATATCAGAATAGGAGACCAAATAAGATATTAAAAAGGGACATATATCCATGCTTCTTGGATAGGAAGAAACAGCATAGTGGAAATGTCCACACTTCCCAAACTGTAAAGAATCTTTTCACTCAAAAATTTGAATGAGGGGCAGGGAGATAGCTCAGTGGCATAAGTGCATGTCTAGCAAGCACAAGGTCCTGAAAAAAAGTGATAAATTTCTAATTTTCTGGGATTGAATTTTGTTCCCAAAAATGAACTATCAGGATTATATAAAAATAACTGTTAATTTTTGTTTGAAAATATCATAGTATTTCTTATTTAAACCTAACCTCTTGCATGACTAATGTACAACTTTTACCTACAATGTCATTTATCACTTTCCTGAAACTATAAGAATCTTTAAAGTTTTGTGTTAAACTAATTGACAAAATAATTGAGTCAAGTACTAAATAATTTTAAATAATTTTAAGGACTATCAAATCTATGTTCAGACTCTTATCACCTCAACTTAGTTTTGTCACAGGTCATGGACCATGAAGGGCACTTAGAGAAATTTTGAAACTTTATTTTTAACAGTCAAATGACCACCCAACCTAAGGCAATAGTACAGTGAAGTTGGAGTTGCAATGAATAGTGATACTAACAAAGGGGTTTTTGATAAAAAAAATAATTTCAACTGTGTCTGCTTAGTACAGTATATGCCACACGTTTGATTAAAATTCTTCCCTGCCTTCTCATGCTTTGTGAAATCAAGTTAAAATTATAGCAATGCCTTAGTTCATGAATGCTCCTCTTTGAAAATAATTCAGTTCACAAACAAAAGCATTTAGGAAAACTTTGCTTCCATTCACAAATTCTGCATCTGGTGACAAACCCAACCATGGCCACGTACATCACACAAAAATACATGCAGTCATCATCTACCAAACTGTAAAACAAATTAAATTCACAACCCAAGGTATTTTGTTTGGCTATGTGAGAGTGTTCTTGACCTTGACTTGGTCTATCTTCATCATCTTCTACCACTTTCATACTTGCATCCTGGTTCTGGCCAGAGCTAACAATTACTGCTTTCCATGTTCTATGTTGCTTGTCATCTCTGTGTGTTGGGAGAAACATTCATTTGGGAAATACTTATCTCTGCCTCAGCAATATATCTCTCTAGATTCTGAAAACATCTCCAGTCACCTGTATTTCAATACCTTTCATACTATTTCAGTGGATTGTTCTGCAGATGAAAGAGGTTAGTAAATAGAAGAATTAAATGGTGGTGCAGGTGTGTGACCCCAGCCATTTGAGAGGTTGAGGCAGGAGGACAGTTACTTTGAGATAAGCATGGGCATTTGGGAAGATCTCATCTCAAAAAGGGTTGGAAAATTAACTGACTCACAGAGCATTTGTCCACCATGCACCAAGTCCTAAGTTCAGTTACCAGCACCATCAAAAGTTTGATACGTATACTAAAATTTTAAATAACAAAATTATGTAAGGAATTATACATATGAAAATATATATTTGATCCCCAACATTATAAAAATGTATATTAGTATAAATATCTTTTTCAGGTTTTAGTTTTATTTTATAACAGATTTATGATACTATATATGTTTATATGACACTAGTAATTATAATTAATTAAATTTTAATAAAAGTATTTATATATGTCTATTATATAACTATTAAGTGTAAAACATTATGTGAAAGTTTATATTCTCAAGCCCTTTATGTTAAATGCCATTTTAAAATGTGAAAAGTGTGCCAAATATGAATTACTATTACAAAAATAAGGTTTTCATTATAACAAAACTTTTATCAATATGTGAGTTACTTATTTTTAAACAGATGAGAATAATTCTTATATATTAAAATAAAAGTTATACATAATTTTTTTGGTTTTCATTTTAAACTAAAGATATTTCTGAAGTCAGTATTTTAGCCTTAGTTTTACAGATGAAACAAAACTTTTTCTTCTGCAAAAATTCAGGATTAAACAGAGAAGCATGAAAAGAGATAAATGAGTAAGATATTCCTTTTTATTTTGAATCATTTAATTACTCTTCCATTTATAAGTCTTAGAATTTCTGAATTCAAGGCATATATTTATACATACAAATAAATCAGTGCTCCTCTTTTTGTTTGCCACATAATATATTCCATGATAATAGTGTTATAGAGTCTTGGCAGAGTGTGGTGCTAAGTTTTGAGTGATGGTATTTAAAAGACAGATATGGGTATTATTTTCATTTTCAAGATAAACTAGTTATAGAGCTCTATTGCATAATCTTTTGAATGTACATAGTAGTCATGAACTGTGTACTTAAAATGGCTAAATTTGTCCAATTGACCTTATGTATTTTGGTCATAATTAAAAAGTAAAAACAGCAACCAAATAGATGTTGCATGTGTAAGACTTCATTTTCAACAGCTTTATGGTAACTTCCATTTTATGCCATCATAACATAGCGAATAAGACCACAGTCTTGGGAGTGAGACTGGAGTCTCAATATCTGGCTGTCCCGTTTAACTGCTGTAAGACTACGGGAATTTCCCTTATCTTCCCTATGCCTTAGTTGTTTTTCTATTAAGTGTCTGCTAATTAGACATATTTAATAGAACCTTTATCACACAATTTTTATAAGAATTGAAAAACTTACTATTTGTAAAAAAACTTTCATAATTGCAAATGTAAATGCTATATTTTAGATGTCACAGCACAACATAGTCTATCCAGAAAATATGAATCTCTCTGGGGAGGAACAAGGATCACACAGAAGAAGTGTGACTTGTCTAGTACAAATGAATATGGTTTCTACGAAATTCTCAGTGTCTAAAGTGAGGTGTCATCGGCTTTTTGAGGCTGTCCACACACTTAACGGTGTTTGCTTATGAGTCTGAAATTAACATTCCAACAGAACACCCTCTGCGTTGCAAACCAAGGTGCCTCAAGCATGTCCTACTCTGTAGAGCCTACTTCAAAGTAGGTGACTACAGAATTTATATATTTAATGATGACTGATGAGGACCCTAAGCAGAGTGAGAAAGCCAATGAGCCCAGTTCCCTTACAGGTAGGAAGCCTGAGGATACACTTGTACACATCAATCAACGCCAGCAGTGCCCCACTACTCACTTTGCATGCTTTATAGTAATTACTCAGAAGGTGGAAGTTTTGCATTAATTTGTTCCTTCATTTATTCATAGCTAGGTTTTAAGTACCATTTACACAACAGACTACACCAAAGCTTTGAAGATCCAGCAGTAAATGAGATGCAATATCCTTCAAAAGATTACAAGTCTAGTATATTAATACCACATACTGTTGACAAAGTAGGGAAAACTTCAGCATGGCTTTCAAATCAAATTGTATTTATCACACACAATCTATGCATTAACCTTTGTCATTATATTTCAAGACTGTGGTATTTGATGATCATTTTTAGAAACACTGCAATTTAAGACTTAAAATGGAAACAGCAACAGACCTCCAGATGTATTGTTGACATAATATCACTTTTTTATCACTTGCTCTCATTTTGGCTTAATAAATTCTCTTGGCTCTCATCTTTCAATATTTAATCTAAAGCAATTAAACTGATATGCAAATGCCATCTCCATTGGTTTAAGAATGATGCTTATCACATAATTTTATTGTAATAGACAAGGAGAATGTTCATAGAATGCTCAACTAATTTTTATTTCTTAATATACGTTTTCACTATGTGCTGTGATTGTAATAAAAAGTCCATACATACATTTAAATTATATTCCATAAATTTCATGTGGATAATTGTTTTGTGCACAAAACACGTGAATATTATGTGATATTGTTATTCCAAAGATAAGTAGTCTCTTGCTCAATATCTACAGAAATGAATACTTTAATAAATTAAATTAGCAAAATACATAGAAACAAAAAAGAAGAAACTGGATAGTGTGTGTATGTGTTTAAACATTTATTTATTTATTTATTCTGTGTGTGTGTGTGTGTGTGTGGCCGGGACTGGCTGGCATGTGGTGCTGGGGGATCGAACCGTGGTCCCTGTGCTTTGCCAAGATTG
>NDGM011208518.1:4246-17000 GCA_002564305.1 Octomys mimax | reverse complement strand
AAAAAAATTAAAATATATCTTAAAAAAAATAAAAAATAAAATAAAATTTGATTTTTATAGATCAAAAAAAAAAACAAAAGAATGTGTCAACATTATAATTTATAGCACCAAAAGAAAGATGGCTATGGATATAGGTATAAATAGAGATATATACAGAGATGGTCTATATGGTAGTGGAGATGAGCAAGTCTTAATCTGTGGATCGGGCTGGAGACTCAGGGAAGAGTTGCAATTGCAGTGGCCCTCTTGAGCCCCAAGGCCGTGTGGATTCAGAGTTCCCTCCTCCATGGAGTACCTGTCTTTTCTTCTTTTGCATTCACTATGCTACTCAAAATTTTCTGATTAAATGTTCATCGCTTTTTAAAAAATGGCAATGTCCAGACTGGTGTTAGACCAAGCAACGGAGCGCTGTAACCTAACTATAATGGTTTGTGTCTAGTTGTTCCCTCTAAAGCCTCATGCAGTCAAGGGGTGGGCTTCTAGATTTTGGAGTTAATTCATGATCCAGTAGATTAATAACCCATGGGATTATGGGTGTGAGTGGTGCAGAAATATGGCTATAAGTGCTGCTGGGATTACGGGTATGAGTATTACATGCCAACTGGGATAGGCAGCCTGAATGCAATTTGAGGGACACTGACTTGTTCTCTGTTGCCGTTGTTGCCACTGCTCCTGTTCTTTTGTTCTCTTTGCTGCCACCATAAAAGGTTGCTCTCTTCCATGTGTCACTCTGCCTTGGAGCCAGCTGAGCATGGACTGAAACCTCCACTGACTGTGAGCTAAATAAACCTTTTATTCCTTAATCTTCAGTGTAGGGCGTGTGTCCCAGCAATGACAGAAGAATAACTGAGATACTAGCTGAGGTGGCACATAAAATTATCCATCACTCCATGACTCAAAGAAGCATTTAGGATTTTTATTTACTACGAAGCTGTTTTCATAAGTCTTTATTCTTAAACCATTATGAGTTATACATGTAACCAGTCCTTCATTACATGCATGGCTTGAGGTGAAAACTATGACTCACTCTCTAGGCATCTTTTAACTCACAGGCTCCAGCTGTATGTTTTAGACCAATATTTGCTCAAGTAGTGACCCACTGGCCTTACTCCTTTTTCACTTGACGGTCTCCAGACATTGTCAACTCGCAGCCCCACCCCTCCTCAGCTTCAGTGTCAGAGTTTCTCATCTATCTTTAAAGAAGTATTGTGTTTGAACACCAGACCTTCCACAAGGAAGTCCTCGTATATTGACAGATATCGAGACTTTTGGAACAGAACATTTCCAACTCTAATGGCAAACCAAGGGGGTAAGGAGATGGTGGAAGTAGCTGGGGTTAGCTAAATCCGGTAGCTGTGAAGATATTTGTTCTGCTCATATGAATGTTTACTACTTGCATTCATTTTGATGCTGACATTGAAAGATCACACTTGTATTGAGAAATTGCATCATTTATAAGCATTATGCAAATTGAAGCTAATTTCTGTATTTACATATATTATCAATACAGCTATAAGTCATACATGAAGCTATACAAATTGCTAATTTGTGTTCACTGTATAAATTCCCTTTTCACTCTGCATCTCATTTTGGATCTGCTGGAAAGATTGATGATCCTTCTGATGAAAATATATGTCTTTTCTTAAGGAGGTTTGGGACCCAGGGATTAAAATCAATTAGTTCCTCATTTCTGACATCTCATATGAGAAGGGTTTTGAAGAAGCAGACTTCAGAACTTGAATCTAAGCACCCACAAGACACACTACATGTTGCTTGTTCTGTCATTACTTTCTGGGTTTGTGACTGACCACCATGTTAGGAAAATTCTTCACTTATGAATACAAAGATCCAAGTTGGGACTAGGGAGATAGCATAGCAGTCTAAGCACCTGCTGGCAGCACAGGGACTAGGGTTTTATCCCAGTGCCACATGCAGTGTTGGCCCCAAAACCAGGCATCCCGTGCCAGCTACCGAAAATGACCATGGTTGCACACACCTGTAATCCCAGCTCTGGGGAGACTGAGACAGGAAGATCATTATCAGTCTGAGATGCATAGTGAGGCCCTGTACCAAATAAATAAATAAATGAAACATTTAAAAAATGTTTTTAAAAAAGATCCAAGTAAAACAACACAAATTCCCATACAGCTCACAGGCCTTATTGGGTTTTTTTTTGGGGGGGGGTGGTTTTGTGGTAGCCCCCTTTGTAGCTGTACTTCCCTATGCTTCAGTCCAACTCACTGTAGACTTAGGTACAGTCATTGTTGAAATAACTCATCTTGAATTTTGTCCAATAATTCTCATGGTAGGGAGTCTTTGCTCCCACACCTGAGCTTTTCTCTCCTTTAATTTCTTTTCCCTTTCCCAGATTTTGATCTCTGAGCCTGTACTAATAATGTATCCATTGACTGGACTGTTGTCCAGTCAAGGATCTTGTTCAAGCCCAGGGTCTTGCTAGCTATTGCTAGACTTTTGAGGTTGATTTCCTGATTATCTAGTCTCCCACCATCCATCTCATATTCCCATCATTACTACACTTTCCTCTCTTTAAAAAGTACATGTTGAGTTGTGTCCCTGCTCCCAAAAAAATATTTTATTACACTTGATATTAGCCAAAAGGTCAGGAAGCAATGCCCCCAAAGACATTTTGAAGAGCCATGTCTCAGTATTTTAGAATATGACCTTATTTGGAAATAGGATTGTTGAAGATGGAATTATGGAATTAGGTAACCCAATACAATGAGTGTCCTTATTTTTTTAAAATGAAGAGAGAGACTAAAGTCATCAAAAGCCATATGATACTGCTGACATCTTGATTTCAGACTTCTAGTCCCCAAAACTGTGAGCCAATAAAATTTCTTTGTTTTAAGCCAACCAGTTTGTGGCACTTTGTTGTAAACACAGCCCTAGCTAACTAATACAGTAGGTAGCTTACTAGGTAGCTTCCTTTAAATCCGTTCTCCTTTTGCATTTTCCTGAAAATAACCAAGCACTGTCCAATTTCCTTGGACCTTTTAATTGCCATGGACTAGATATTTTCCATCAATTGCTCTGCCCTGTACATAAGCAGTTTAGAAATTTAGCTTATCTGACTCTAAGGTCCGGCCTAGCCCAAAGCGAGAACAAGTATTCTCACCAGTTGACATTATTGTAATCTCTAGACCATAATACAGTTTGTGCTTTTCTCAGATGATACTGGTGCAGGTCATGTACTATTTGTGTCCTCCAAAAATTTATGTGCTTAAGTCCTAACTCTAATGTAATACTCTCTTCAATATGGGACTCTTGGGTGGGCCAAATAGCTCAGCAAATTAAAGCACCTGCAAGCAGGCACAGGGGCCTGGAGTTCGATCTCTGGGCCTGCCCGGCCAGCCCCGCCCCTGGGGTGTGCCGAGATGGTGATTGAGACTGGGCATGGTGGTACTCTCCTGTAATCCCAGCTCTTGGGATGCTGTAAACAGGTGGATCACTCTGAGTCCTATCTAGTAGTGAGACCCTGAATACCCTGTAGACCCTTCCCTAAAATTAAAAACAAAAATGACACTCTTTGAAAATAATAAGGGTTAGATGAGATCATGAAAATGGGGCCCTTGGGGTGTGATAATAAGAAGAATCATGATTTCGATCTCTCTGTCTGTCTCTGTCTCTGTCTCTGTCTCCGTCTCTCCCCCTCTCTTTTTCTCTCTCTCCTTTCTCTTTCCTTGGAAGTGAGCAGACAGAGAAGTTACTCATACATATAGAGATAGCGATTGCCTATACCATAAGATTTTGAAACCTACTTTTCTGGCATCTTAAACTTGGCCTTCTCAGCATCCAGGACTGTGAGAAATGAAAATCTTCCGTTTAAACCACCACTTGGCGGTATTGGTCATGGCAGCCCATGCAGACTAAACAGTGTGTGAGGTGGTGCTTTACTTTGCCAACTAGAGTACTTCAGTAGCAATCAGTGCAACATAGGCAGCTACTGGGCTTGGGTGACGGCAGTCATTCCTAGAGCTCCTACAGCAAATCATGCCAATTTGTCACCTTAAAACAATATATTTATTATCACTGTGCATGCCAGGAGTCCAAACTCAATGAATCCACAGGGCCGCCCTCCTTCAAAGGCTCTACAGGAGAATATTTCGGCTCCTTGTGGCTCCCAGGGCTCCTTGGCTGGTGTCTGCACCACTCCAGTCTCCACCTCTATATTTACATGATCTTCTCCTGGTCTCCAAGATGATCTCACCTTCTGATCCTTAATCACTTAATCTGCAAGAACCCTTCCAAACAAGGTCATAGCCAGATTCTGAGCTCAGGATACAGATGTCATTTAGGGGCCCAACATTCAACCCACTCTAGACGACTATGTAACCTGGGGGAAGTGGGAAGATGATAGATTATTTTAGAAGCTAAACTAGCAAAAGGAAATTAAAAAATGACTTCTGTTGCTTTCAGGCTATCACCCCCATACTTTGTCTTTATGAAGATTTAAGCCTCTGGTATTTCCATATGGCTGGAAAGAAAATAACTCCAAAGCTACTGAACTGGAAACTTAGCCTCTGATTTTCCACTTAGTGACAGGCTAAATTACAAAGGCTGCAAAGCATTTTGTGTATACATGCAGTCCCTGCTTTGCTGCAATTCAGTGTTGGCAATTTGCATTTATAGTGTTCAGCCAATTAAGCCTCTCTTATCAACTCAGGGCATTTACAGCAGGGAAGCAACACACAATTAAAGTTCTATCAGTTAGTCAGCTTCCATATGTGCACCAGCTCTCAGTCACAATCTGTTTCCACCAATTTTTATGTTTCTGAGGCCTTTTCCTGTGGCTTATCAGTCTGTCCTCAAAGCAGGCACCAGGAGGAGGGCAGTTGTTGGTCTGTTAGCACAAATGGCAAAGAAGGGAGAAATTGTGAAGCCAGGAAAAGCAAAACGAGCAAGGAATCATAGCAGAAGCATTTCACAGTCAGTAGCAAGAGGGCTGCGTGAGTATTTGTTGAGTTTAATTAGTGTAGTTGATAGTCACTATAAACTGGTCAACTGTGGCTTGATAATTTGCCTTATTTTACAAAATTAATCTGATGTGAAGAAGAATCAAGGTATCTTTTCAAGACCAGACAATTTGAAATGTGCACCAAGAGAGTTTGACAAATTATCTATAAAGACACTTTCTAAGATACATTTCTAAAATAATTTAAGCAACAGCCTCATTTAAATAAGCTTATAGGCCAGCCAGATAGTTCAGTGAACTAAAGCACCTGCTTAGGCAGAGCTCAGCAGCCTAGGTTCAATCCTCAGAGTGCCATGCCAGCTCAGCCCCTGGGGCACACTGAGACACAATTGAAACTGTGCGTGGTGGCGCACGCCTGTAATCCCAGTGCTTGGGAGGCTGAAAACAGAAGAATCACTGAGTCTGATCTGTGTAGTGAGACCCTGTAGAATCTGTACTAAATACATAATAAATAAATAAGCTTATAGCTATCAAAATGAGCTGATCTAAAAATAATACCACTGTGCCTGAAGTTTTCCATGAATAAATTGTGTTTATTACAAAAACAACACAGTCAGCCTTGGGAAACTCTTCAAAATGAAATGCAGTTATAAAATAAAAGTGACAAGTTTCTGCCTAAAGGCCTTAGCATACAAGATTTTTGTTGAAAATGGAGGGAAATCTACTTTCATGAGTTGAGGATCAGACTTGACATAATTTGTCTTTAAGCATGGCTTCAATTTAAGCCAAGGAGCTTGAGGTATTGTGACCTTGTAAAGCTGGTAATGATGATGTGCATTAGCTGAGTGCCCCTCCCTGGCGACAGGCCTGTGGCCCCACACCACTGGGCACACGTGAAGCTGCTAGCTTGTATTTGAAATGAATCAGAAGACCTAAGAACTTGATCTCTAAGAGCTCTTGAATCAAGATCCAAAGAGCACACAGCAGAAATCCTTCTTAGCCTCTCAAAGCACCATTTAATTTCAGCAATTCCATTCATGTTTCAGAGACTCCAGACTTCTTTCTCCAGAGAAGTATTCCTCTAGCTAGTGCTCTGGGAATTAACAGTTAGAACAAATCAGAGAGAATAAACCTTGTGAACAATATTAACATTCTAGAAGTGTAAATAAAAAGTATAGCAAGTGTCTTCTCTCTCTACCTCATTTAACAGTTATATAGAAAAATGCATACTATAGAGGTAACCCCATTTAGATAGTGAAATCTACTTTTTAATAATAGTTCTCAAAAAGGTGTGCAAAGGGCCAGCGAGATAGCTCAGTGGACTAAGTGCCTGACTGGCAAGCGCAGGGACCAGGGTTTGATCCCCAGCACCACATGCTGTGCTGGCCCCGCCCCCCAGGCATGCTGAGCCGACCACCGAGTCCAGGCATGGTGGCACACAATGCTGGGAAAGATTAAAGCAGGACGATCACTCTGAGCCTGAGCTGTGTAATGCGACCCGGGATCAAGTACATTTTTTTTAAAAAGGTGTGCAGAAATGTAGCTGTATCTGCTAGATTGACCGTACACTGTGCAATCCCAGTTAGTACTAATCACTTAGACCACACTATGAACAATGTTCACAGGAAATGAAGTGTGATGATCCTCTATTTACATAAAAATTATCTTATTACTGCAGCTTTTGATAATGAGACTTACAAAAATACATGTAGGCAAATATGTGGATATTCTTACTTTCTTTGAAAGGCTTGCCTGAACACCACTAACGCTTTATTTTTGAGGCTTCATTACCAGATTATTTAGTGACCAATGATGTGATACGATTCCATTGCATTCAGGGAGTTTTCCAATGTGGACCAGAAAAAAAAAAAAATCCAATGTAAAGCAGAATCCTTTCATTTCCCACAATGTACAGAAATCTCAAATTTATTCTCTTTTTGTTTTCAGGAGTTAAAATTGATTGGACTGGATATTCCACACTTTGCCGCGGATCTTCCACTGAACCGATGTAAAAACCGTTACACAAACATCCTACCATGTAAGATGGTCAGCAGTGTTAGTTTTAATCATGTCACCTAAAACCCAAAGGACTGTTAGTGCAGATGAATCATTTTCCTCCGTGTTCTTCTAGGTCCAGCAGTGGATCTGAACACAGCTTTGACATTGCAGGGATCTCATTACTTCTTTGATGCCATTAGTTTCTGTCAGATATGCTTTCATTGTGCTTTGAAGAAATTGCATATGAAGGGCCCACAAGATAGCTCAGTGGACTAAAGCACCTGCTTACAAAAGCTTAAGCAAGTGCAGGGAACGTGGTTTGATTCCTGGTACCACATGCCACGCCAGCCCTGCCCCCAAGGTGGGCTGAGCCAGCCATAGAGTCCGGGTGTAATGGGGCATGCCTGTAATCCCAGCAATGGGGAGGTTGAAAACAGGAGGATCACTATGAGTCCAAGCTGTGTATAGTGAGACCCTGCAACAGCCAAATACATTAAAAACAAAAAAGTAAAAAAAAGAAAAGAAAGAAAGAAGTAGTATCTGAAGAGGAAAGAATGACTATTTAACACTTTGGTGATCAAGCCTTTACCAAATTGGGGATCAGATCATTTGAGCTCTCATGAAAGAATTTCCATGAATTCACTGGCAATGAGAAAAGGCAAAGTTTTGTTGTTGCTTAGTATCTTGTAATAAAAAGCAACACGAAAGAAAGAAAGAAAGAAAGAAAGAAAGACAAAGTAATCACTGGACAATGAAAATATATTTCCATATAGATTAATCTGTCCACTCTGCTACACTCCAAGTGGGCTAAGAATGATGAAATTGGGAAGGAGGAGGCTGGCGGTCTCTAGAAAGAGCTCTATCCTTGATGTGGCTTCCAGGTAAAGTTAGGTAATATTACAGCAACAACGCTTCACATACTAACTAAGTGCAGAATGTAGTCTTCCCATTCCAAAGCCATCTTAGAGAGATCTTGTCTCAAAATAAATAACAGGAAAAAAATGAAGAAATATAACTCAGTGCACAGGCCCTGTGTTTAATTCCCAATACCAGATGATGATGATGACGACAATGATGATGATGATGATGATGATGATGATGATGATGATGATGAAATCATCCAATGAAAGAAATCAGCAACAGAGTACAGAAAAAGCTCAAGGAAAAATAAGAAAAACAAAGATATGCTGAAATTAACAAAATCTAAAATAAAGAAAAAGGATTGACTTTGAAGAGACACAGCAAAGTACTGCATGATTTTACTTATATCTAGAATGCAGAAAAACAACTCCAATATGTAAAACTAAGAAGAGAACAGTAGTCAAGTGGGTGAAAAAATTTAAGTAGGGGGTACAAAGTTATAGTTGTGTAGAGACAAACAGATTTAGACCATGTACACCATGAGCACTGTGCTCAGTAATATCACATGGCATACTGAAAATCTGAGAGCAGATTGTAAATACCTTTACAAAAAAAAAATGTGATTGTGTGAGATGATCAATATGCTAATTTTTATGGCTGTAGTAATAATATACATTCACACACAAATTATATGTTCTATATATCATAGGATTATATAATATCTAAAAGATATATGATTATATATAAATTTTATATTAATACATATAAATTATATATATATATGGTTACATAATATATAGTATATCTATCTACATATCATGTCATATACCTTAAATGTATAAAATAGAAAATAGTAAGGACCAAGGCATAATTCAATGTTAGAATGAATGTTTAGCATGACCAATGCCCTGGGCTTCATCCTCAGGATTAAAAACTGAAACTAACTTTTATAAAGAAATAATTATTGGGGCTGGGGAGATAGCTCAGTGGTCTGTAAGCCTGCCTGGCAAGCACAAGGACCCAGGTTCAATCCTTGGTACCACATGCTCTGTTGATCCTGTGCCACGCCAGTCACTAAAACCGGGCATGGTGGTGCACACCTGTAATCCCAGAACTGAGGAGGTTGAGACCGAAGAATCACTATGAGTCTGAGCTGCATTGCAAGACCCTGTACCAAATAAATAAAATAAATCTTCTTTTTGTGGTACCGGGGATTGAACTCAGGACCCTGCACTTGCAAGGCAAGCACTTATTCTACTGAGCTATCTCCCTGGCCCCAATAAATAAATCTTTAAAAAAATAATTATTAAAAGACCCATGTATCTCTCTAGGTCTACCAAAGATAGTTGACTCTCTGTATGTCCTTAGGTAAAATTGAAATCACAGATATTTAATTCAAGTAAATATTTTAAGCAACCTTCCCAAAATATGAACATAATTCTTCCAAGAACAGAAAAGCTAATGTAGAAAAAAAAACTGTAATTGTAAATGTACATATTTGTTGAAACAAGAAACCAAGACTGATATATGGCTACAACACCAGGATGCAATAATTTATCTACCTACTTTGTCACTGGCTGATTTGACTTCATATTGGGTAGAAGGAGTCAATGTCATTTTTATTTCCATCTTAACTTTGTTTATAGATTCCTTCCTTATCCTTTACAGATGACTTTAGCCGTGTGAGACTAGTCTCCATGAATGAAGAAGAGGGTGCAGACTATATCAATGCCAACTATATTCCTGTAAGTAGTGAAATGATCAGGCATTCAAATGCTGAAGACTATAAGCCAGCCAGTGGAAGATTAGTACATCTATACAAGAGTGCCAAACAGTCCAAAGGAGAGCTCTTCATACCAAACTCCGAGAACAGTCTCCATTATTCTGTTTCAGAATAAACAAGGTGCAAAACTCCATAAATCAATAGCATTCAGATTTCTTTCCAATGAGTGCAAAAGAGGTAAATAATCATGCTAGAGAGTATCATTCAGGTGTTGACACTGAAGTATCCACAATGAAACTCCAGGGCTCCATTCAAATATCTGTGCTTTTGAAATATCTGTGAAGGTAGTGGCTGTTGTCACAAAGAGATGTGGATATGATTTTACAGGTTAACAAAAAAAAATGCTTCAAATCACACAAAGCTATATAGTCAATTACTACAATTGCCTTTTTGATCCAACAAAGAAAAAGCATCATACAGGTGTGTGAGCCTTTGCCAGTTTATTATCAATCAATCGTCAGTTTTCTGCACTTGTGTGGAATAACATTTGGTGCTGATGGCAACTCGTTCAATCACTTTATTACTTATCTTTCAGGGATACAACTCCCCCCAAGAGTATATTGCCACCCAGGGGCCACTGCCTGAAACCAGAAATGACTTCTGGAAGATGGTCCTGCAGCAGAAGTCTCAGATCATTGTCATGCTCACTCAGTGCAATGAGAAAAGGAGGGTGCGTACCTCAGCAGACCGTCCCCACCTCCCAGAGCACCAGCCCCAGCCTCTGCCGCTCACCAAATGGTTACTGGGCAGCAGGAACCACCACACTGTTCCATGTTCATTCTCGCAATAATTCCATATAGTTCTTTGGAAACAATTGCCCTTGCTTTCCCCAAATGAATTTAATGGCCTGCTTGTTTTAAAAGCTTATATTATTGTCACTCCAGGTAAAATGCGATCATTACTGGCCATTCACAGAAGAGCCCATAGCTTATGGAGACATCACGGTGGAGATGATCTCAGAGGAAGAGCAGGATGACTGGGCCTGTAGACACTTCCGGATTAATTACGTAAGCCTCTAAGTGGAACTGCAGGTGTACCACCATGGCCACCCCACTCCAAGGGCCCAGAGACCAGCTCACCACCATGTACGACAAGGAGCACTTCAGGCTTTGTGGCTCTGCTTCCTTTGAGAGAAAAAGTCCACTTGTAGTGGGTTGTTTCATATTTTAGAGAGGATGGCATAGATGGAATGTTGGCCTGGAGGCCAAGGAGATGGAATAAAGTTTGCGCAAGTCCATCTCAAATTCACCTAGGCCAATCAAGGACTCTGCTAATCATGGCTTACCTAGCATGACTGAGCAGAGAAGTACTATCATTACTCATATTAACTCAAATATATGTTAGCCTGATAAGTGAACACAAGGCACACTTAAAATTATAAACTCTTAGACCATGACTTACTAGACTGGGTTTTGTTTCCTTTCTTTCTAGTCATTCTAGACCTTATATTATTCATGGTTCAATATTATTCTCAAAGTGCTGTTGATTTCTAATTATTAGAATGTCAGAAAAGTCTTGCCCAGCCAACTGCCTCTCTGATGGCAAGTCTTTGAGCCAGGCTGAGGATTTCTGAGTCAGGATTCGGTGCTAACATCAGCCAAGTCACCATCTACCTGTAAGCAGTTCACAGAATATAAAGCTTTCACTAGCACTGTCTACTAAAGCATGTTGTTTGCTGAAAGCAGGATTTAGTAGGAGAGTTCTTGTTGATGCTTATGTTGACAGTGTTGTTGATATGGCCTTTGCTGAATATCAACACCCCTTGGTATAGACCAAGGGACAGCAAGCTGCAGCCTGCAAACAAAATTGACCCACCAGTGGTTGATACATTTTAATGACTAAGATTTTTTTGAATAAGGTGTCATATATAAATTATGTGAAATTCGGAACACGGGCCCCATTCATGCATTGGCTGTGGCTGTTGGGCTACATCAATCTTGCATAGTCGCAAGCAAAACTGCATGAGTGTCTTAGTTGCTTTTCTTGTTACTGAGACAAAATATCAGACACCCAAAGTTATTGGAGAAAGAATCACTGTCATTCATTCTTTGTAGATATTTCAGTTCTTAGTTGGCTGGTTCTAAGCCAGGGTGGCACAGAAGCAGAGGAGCAGCACAGAGGAAAAACAGTTCATGGCAGGGAAAAGCAGCAAAGAGTGAAATAGTGAAGCGGCTGAAGCACTCTTCTCCTTTTTCTCCCTTTTAAGCTAGATGCTCTTTGGTCCATGCCACCCACACAGAGGGTAAGCCTTCCTATTGTTCACACTCAGAACTATGCCAAACAGATCAGGGAAGTAATTTAATATTCACACATCATTAATACCAGCATCACACACTTAAATTCCAGCATCACACACCCTAGATTCAGACACCTCAGAAAAGCCCCATCTATAACCACAGGAGACTTTGAGGTGACATCTAGACACAAGCTGTAACAATGCACTACAGGCTGGGCATAGTGGTACATGCCTGTAACTTGGGAGAATTGCCACAAGTTTGAGGCCTGCTTGAACTACATAGTGAAATCCTGTCTTAAAAAACTTAAAAAAAAAAAGCTACAAAACCAACCATTATCACTTTCTGGCCATTTCCAGAAAGCGCTTTTGACCCTTAGTATAAATAATGGAAACATTGCCCATATCGATAAAAACGTGAACACCATTAACTATCCCTGTATTGATGTTTACAGAAACGGTCCACTTATCAACCAATAGTAGTTAACAACTGTGTTTTGTGCTGTTCCGCTCCTTTAAATTACCTTTGTTTTCCTTATTCCCCAAGCACGTGTCTATTCAAACACAGCTTCCTCTCAAATGTCATATTTATAAAGCCTTCTTTGGCCTCAGAGACCACTAGCTCTTTCCTCTCTGCTGCAGTGTCACGCATACTAGCTCATCAGCACACTATGGTTATAATTCTCTTTCTGTGTCTGACTCCCCAGGATACTATGAGTTTTAGAAGCAAGTACTCTATCTTTGTAGAATGAATAAATGAGTGAATGCATTATTTCAAGAATAATAAAGCACTATTCAAGTCAACAGACTTCCCATTAGTGGAAGGATTTCACAATCCTAGTGCCACTCAAACTAAGTTTGCTTTCCTTCTTTCTTAGTTTGTTTCCTTCCTCTCTCTCTCTCTCTCTCTCTCTCTCTCTCTCTCTCTCTCTCTCTCTCTCTCTCT
>NDGM011208453.1:1427-14997 GCA_002564305.1 Octomys mimax | reverse complement strand
AAAAAAAAAAAAAAACAAAGAAGAAAAGAAAGGGAAAGTTTATGTTCCTGCAAAGCAGGTTTGGAATGCTGCTGGTTTACCTGGGAATGATCCCAGGAAGCAGCAGAGAGGAGTGAAATGAGGAGGCAGATGCTGGGGAACCACCCCTGTGGGCAGTGGGGGATCAGCCCCACTGAGGACTCTCTGAGGAGCCATGCTGAACACTCTTTGGATCTGCGCATCAAGGGCTGTGATCTGGGGCATGTCCCATGCCCCCCACTCTCCTCATGGGCTGAGGTGAGCTGGCCATGATGCTAGGGGTGTCAGAACTCCAGCACTCTGAGTGAAGAGAGGTCAATATGCAAATGACTCTTGTATCTCCATGTGCTCAGCACCAGCCTGTCCTCTGCACTAGATGGCTGATCAGGCACTTGGGGGACAAGCATTAGCATCTCCACCCTCCAGGCACTGTGCTGTACAGCCACAGGTGATGGCCTGGCATCCACTACAGCTATTCCAAAAATCCAGGAGACCTGGGTGTTTTAACTTCAGCATTGATGAATGGAGGTTTTCAAAAAGTCTCACCACAAGCTGGTTCTGACCATGAAGGCTTGTATTCCAAATGTGTACAATCAGTGAGGTCCACAAAAACTCAAGAGATCTGGGGTTAGTAACACTGTCCAGTGACTGACAAAGCCTGAACTTGGCTTCAACTTAGGTGCATAGCTACTCAGACCCATTGATTATTCACATCATCTTACCTCCTCAGATGTGAACATGTTGGGGGAAAAAGGCCTTCAAATCAATGATA
Organism: Octomys mimax; assembly: GCA_002564305.1. Classification (NCBI taxonomy): domain Eukaryota; kingdom Metazoa; phylum Chordata; class Mammalia; order Rodentia; family Octodontidae; genus Octomys; species Octomys mimax. The sequence continues at coordinate 14,207 of NDGM011208453.1, read as the reverse complement.
GACAGTTGTCAGAATTAAGCCATAAAATAGAGCTGACGTTTTTCCTACATAATGAAAATGTGAGGGGTGCTCCTTTGTTTCTTTCAAAGTATGCACGTGTACACAAGCCACCATGTATCTGATCCCCTTTTAATAATGTAGGCTTAACTGACCTCTAGCACTGCAACAAAAACAAAACAGAAAAATGATTACCAGGCTTGGTGGCATGAGCCTGTGATCCTGGCACTCAAGAGACTGAGGCAGGTGAATCCCCACAAGTCTGAGGCCAACCTAGGCTACACAGTGAGTTCAAGGCTAGCCTGCGCTACATGATAAGACTCTCTCGAAACCCTACAAACAAGACCAAACTGGGGCTACGTTCTAGTGCTGAAGAACCTGTCCTCTTTCTTTCTCCAGGGCTTACCAACCCACAAATAATCAACGTTCTGTTGAAATCAGATAAATAGTAAGCAGCTTACATGCACAGGGACCACCAAGCAGAAACCAAAGGATAACTTTTTATCACTCCCTCTAGATAGCAAGAACAGGGCAGGGCACACATTCCTGCCTCTAGCTGCATTGTGAATTTTCAAACTTTTTCTTTTCACAGCCAAAAATGTCTACCTAATTCTATAAAAAGAAAGAAATTAAACTGTGTTGGGGTTTTGCCCCCTTTGAAAAGCCTGGGCTTTGTGCTTTGATTGGACAATCACATATGGATTACTCTACACTTTTTTTTTTTTTTAAAGAAAAGCCTGTGTCCCATGATCAATAAATCAAAATTGGATTGCCTCTTCTCAAAGAGGCAATTGTTATCTTGCTGAAGAGGTTATGTTTCAGGATCTCTAGTTTGGTAAAATACATGAACAAAAAAAGGATTAAGATTTCTTTGGCTGAAGAAAAATTTCTGGATGCTATTTTTTTTCTATTATGGGGAGAGTTTTCTGAATTGTGTCCTGGAACAAGAGATTAAATGTCAAGAGATAAAGCAGGTACAGGGCCCATTATTTAGTGCTGCCAGGACAGTCTCTGATCAGAGGCGCCTTTTTCACACAAAGATTGAGTCAGTTTGTCAATTCCAGGAATATCCATGACAGGGAGTAGAGGCAGAGGAAAAGTCCAAACCCAGGGCTGAGAATCCCTCAGTTGTCAAAATTCCGAAGCAAGTGGTGGGTTTGTGTCTTCAGGAGAGACTAGAGGGTGCCTGGAGATGTGAGTCATTGAGACGAAAGCAAAACCCAAGTCAGAATTCACTCATGCTTGGAGGAGCAGCGCAGTTAAGATGCTGGTACCTGGGACTCTGGAAAGGTCAGGCTGGAGCAGCAGTGGTGCTGGGCCACGAATCCCAGATGACTCCTGGGTGCTGCAGGGTGACAGCCAAGCTTCAGCTTTCCCAAAGACCCCCGGAGGCTTCTGATGTTGAATCTGTTCCTGGTATTCCAAGCCAGGCCATATGCATTTCTTACTTCCAGGGTAAGTATTCCAAAGTGACAGTGTTCCAGCGTGAGACCACAGAGTGAGTGTATCTCAGAAAGGAGAATCAAACAACCAAGCTTTCATCTCAGCTTGCTGGCAGAGAAATTGGGCTGCATTCCAGGGCCCTGAGGACCCTGCTCCGGGGGAGGCCCTCAGCCTGCTGCTATTGAATGGCATCCTCTGCCACTGATGTCCGTGACACGGGTAGGGACTCCCCCTCCTTGTGAATGAGCCTGTTTCTCTGCCTCTCCTTGCTCACCTCAGGTATATGAAAGACTTCTGGGTCCACTGCTTACAAGTGGGCTCATGATGACCAAGCTGGCTTGTGAAAGAAGACTGAGGCCAACTGTAAGATGCTAGCTCCAAGTCACACTGTCACTAGAGTGAGGCTAGCTCCAAGTCACTGCCATAGAGTGGACCTGGGAGGACTTTGTCCCAGTCTCATCCCTGGGTGCAGAGTGGCCAAGCTGCCTCTCAGGGGCTCAAGGTTTACACCTCTGAAGGTGCTTGCTTGAACTGGAAGTTGGTAAAAGATCATTTTAATTTCTAGAGGAAGGCAGCCTTATCCAGGCAATAATAGACAGTATGTCTATAAGCTTCTAAAGCTTTAAAGGGAAATAATACTCCTATACACAGGGTCATGGCAAACACAGCAACTTCTCACAAGTGACTGAATTCTTTTTAGTAAAACACACCTGGCTGAGTTTTAGTTATGTAGCTAGTGAAGTCCAAGATGTAGACGGATTTTTGAGTGTGTAAATGTCTGTGTTTGCTCTGTTAATGATAAAACTCTTAGAAGATACAAAAATGTTTAAACCCAAAGGAGTTCAGAGTGTAATCCCAGTATCTGGGATGGAGAGTGTGAAGCTGTGGGGAAAGTGGGCTTTAGGTTAATACCGGGTATGTTTGAAAACTGCTCCGAAAATTCTACCACTTGTCTTTGAAGCTGAAAGAATTGATATTAAGGCATCCAGATCAGGAGTGGAATTCACTTAGCAGGCCTGATGCACTTCCAGCTCAGGTGTCCAACAGCCTTCCTTGGCTGCGTCTCTGAATCCACACGTTTATTCCTTGGGTTTGGTTTTCTTTCCGGGTATAGATTTTTAATGCCTTGCTCATGGGCCACAGTGGTGTGCTAGATTTTATTAAGTGTTCAGAACTGTGCTATTTAGGAGACTGTAACACACAAAGAGGGCAAAATCTAGTGGAAATAAGGACATCCATAATTAAGTGGGGGACAGAATTAAATTAGTCCTTGACTGAAGAGCTCCATACATAATCATGCAGGATTTCAACCCCAGAGGCAGAAGCGCTTTCTTTCAAGCGCTTTAAGTGCAGACAAAGTTTCTGCAAATTCAGCTTTGGTTATTTCCAGCAGTAAGTTTCTTCCTTATGAAAGATCTCACATAAAGAACCATTGAAAAGAGCAAAGCTGCCCTGCTGTGGCTCCTTGCATAGATAAAGCCCTATTAGGGTAGAAGAATCAAGAAACTCCTCTGGCTTGAAAAAAAAATTCTGTGTTCCCCAGGACCCTGCTGTGTATGGATTTATCTGGTTGCAGTATCGAAACAAAAGCCACGAGGGGTGGTGTACATAGGAGGGAGATTTAGAGACACCCAATTTGTATTGTTCCAGCTGGAGAGACCTGGATCTGAGACGAGCTCTGGCAGCACCCAGCTGAGAAGGGCCTTCTAGTCCTTCTTCCCACCTAAGCCCTGCAGGGTGGGATAATGCGTGATGAGACTGAATGAGAATTACACGTTTAATTGGAGCCTGAAAAAGGGAAAGAAATAGCCAGATGTGTAGAATGTAATCAAACCCAGCTCTGTGAAGGCAAACTTGGAGGAGCTTTGGTGGTTGTGACCACTGAAGAGAGGCTGAAGCTGCCTTTAGATTTCAGTGGAAGTAGTACAATGGTACCAAGCAGGGAGAAGGAAGGGCCGAGAGGGTTAGGCCTACAATACTCTGCCTGAGTCCTCCAGATGTTTTGCAGGTGGGAGATATTTCCATTGATTTAAATGCTTCACATGTATGCACAGTACTTGAAATGACTCATCCGTCTAACTCAAGCTTTTATGTCATCTCCTGTCGTCACAGTTTTTCTTTATTCCCCATAGAAAAGATGAGTCACTGTCTCTTTTGTGCCTCTGTGGTTCATACTGCAGCCCTTGTCACTTGGCTTGTAGGCGGCTGATGACTTCCTCTTGACTAACTTGTGAACCCCTGAGGACATTGCTTGCCCTGATTCACTTTGTATCCCAGCACATGATAGGCCATAAAATATCTGGTAGATACTTTATTTTGCTTTTCTTCCTAAACATTGGGTTTTTTCTGGAGGGTAGAATTCATTGTTGTTCTAACAATAGTTGGTAAAGAATTTCCAAACCACTCTCAAGATGAGGGTTACAATGTATGCTATCTCAAAAAGACATAAAAGAGGGATTTATTCACATCTGGATCTTGTTCCCATCCCCAGCTACCTTCACTGCCTTCCATCTCCTTTTAAAGACAGCTTTGGTTCTGATTAGGATAAAACATTCCCATTGGATATATGAAGAGATCTGCTACCATGGATAGGGCCTTTTGTGGAAACATACCAATTTCTCACAGATATTTTCTTGTCAGCTTAACCATTCATTCTCTCACTTTGGAGGGGTACAAAGGTATGTGTCTGCCATGGCTATGCAAGTGGCCAGTGATTTAGCAGCTGCTTTAGGCTATTTGAGAGAAAATAAGTTGGATTAAGATAACTTAAAATTGATTGTACCTTCACCCCCCCCCCCAAAAAAAAATGGACTAAATCAAATCTACTGAATCTCCTCAGGCTGCCATACAAAAATGCCATAGACTATATGGTTTACACAACATAGATTTGCTTCCTGTACTTCTAGAGGCTGGATGTCCAAAACTGAGGTCATAGTTCACTTGGTTTCTAGTGAGAGCCTGGTTTATGATCTCACTGTGTCCTCATTTGACAAAGGGAAAGAAATGTCTCCCTCTTTAAAACAACAGTTTTATGAGATTAGATTCCTACCCACGTGACCTTATTTAACCTTAATTACTTGCCTACTTGGAAATCTCCTGAAAACATTGGATATTGGTGCTTCAATATATGCATTTGGGGGTGCAAAAATGTTCAGTCCATAATATCAACTCTAAAGGCAACCATTAGCCAGGGAGATAGCTCAGTGATCTCAGTGCTTGCCTGTCAAGCAACAGGACCTGAATTCAGTCCCTGGTACCACATGCCATGACACTCGGCATGATGGTTCACACCTGTCATCCCAACACTGGGGAGGCTGAGACAGGAGATCACTATGAGTTGGAACTGCATAGTGAGACCCTGAACCAAATAAATAAGTGAAATGCTTAAAGGCAACCATCATTTGAAAAAAAAATTCTTGAAACTAGTTTCTGGCAAAAAACCAAGACCATGCGACATCTGTAGTGATGACCAGAATCAAAGGTATTGCTGTAGTTTGGGGTTTTGCAAAGGAAACAATACAATAGAGGACACTTACTTATAAGATTATTTTGTAATAGTCATCCAAAGAATCATATACAAAAAGAGTGCAGAAAATCTGTCCACACACTAAAGACCAAAGAATCCAGCTGAGGTCCTGGATCCCATGGCAATGTCCTGCAAGAGTTCAGCTGAAGACCTACAGCCCATAACAATGGCCCCCTACGAGTCCAGCATGAACCTAAGAGCCAAAGCCAATGCCTGATGCAGGCCTGTTGCACAGAGCTACCCTGGGAAGACTCAAAGGTTAGTAGTGGAAGCTGGAAAGTCTATGCCAGCAGGACAAAGGATCTGTGCTAGCAGGCTGAGGGATTTGTACTGGAGCCAGGAAGCCACACTCAAAGGATGAACTGGAGCTCTCCTGAAAGATACTAGTGCCATCATCAGTGACAGTGAGGTACTGAGCTCCTCTGATGGTAATGGCTGACCTATCAGGAAAGCCAACATGACAAGCTTCTCCAGGAGACTGAGCAGTAAACCATCTGTTCCTCTGGAGCCAGGCAGCAATGCTCAAAGTGAGTATGAGAGCTCCCCCAAAATGAACAGTCATTGTCGGTGACAACCAGGTTGACAGATTTCCTGCACGCTTTTTGTATATTATTCTTTAGGCGACTATAAGCTCATCAGGAAAGCCAGCATGACAAAGTCCTCCAAGAGAACCAACATCTCCCAACAGCCTCTCCACAGCTTTTTTTCCTCTGCACCAATTCTGCCTCTTATGCTACCAACAACTATCCGCATGCAGGCCTCCCATACCTAGCACCATGCTTATGCCATTCAGCTGGGTGTGACAAGTCTATCCACCACACCTGACCTTGGGCTCAGAATTTAAGACTTCACTCTCTTCCAACAACAATATGAAGGCAGAGAATAAAAAGTAGTGAGAATAAACTAAACCAGTAATCAAGTACAAGAAGAAAGGGCCTGTAGGCTGAAAAAGGAAAGAAAATTTCCAGAAATGCAAAAAAAGTACGACTGGTATGGCCCTAACCCATCTCCTCACTTTACAGGCTCAGCAACAATTCTTAGCAATGCTCACTAGCTGCTATTTACTTCCCCAGGTAGCAGAGGAGGAGCCCAGGGAGATTTCTACAACAGCATCAACATAGGGCCATAAAGACTTTTAATTCTTCCTTTCCTCAAAGAGATAGGAAAACTTGGCTGTAATTCTCATCTCAATATCTCCTACTGGGAGGAAAATGGAAAAGCAGAGGCAGACCAAAAACAAATACCTAGAACTAATTATCTCTAGGAAAAATTAAAAAAGGATAGAAATTTCACCAAATAGGAAACAGAAGAATTGCATGAGGAAAGATACTTGGCATAGCCAAGGAGGTGCTCCCAAGCCCTCCTTTCTAAGAGGACCCTTCCCATACTGAGGAGTCTGCAGAGTTTGTCACCTTCTGGTTTGGAAGGCTGAGACAAAACAGCAGGAGAACAGAGAAGCTCCCAGGCTGAATCTCTCTCTTGTAGAGTTCTAAGTCTTGGGTTGAACTGAACACACTGTTCAGGGTCCAAGAAGAGCCAACCCACCCATTATCAGCCACAACGCAGGCAAAGGTATGTGCACTTCAGCTGAGTGTGAGATCTCTCACATGCCTACTGACAAGTCCAACACAGCGGCTGTGGTGGTACTCTAGCTGCTTTATCCCTCTCTGAGAAAACCTCCCACAGACAATGCTGCCTAGAGATAGTCCCTGGAGGACTGCGGGGCCCAAGACACTCTGGAAAAGTCACGGGATACTACTGAGCAGTTGCTGTCATTGCCCTGCAAGCCCTCGGAAGCCAAGGGAGAGAGGAAGAGAGGAAGATCGGCGGAAGAAACTTATTGCGCAATGAAAGATTAAAAGTCCCTAAAATGGGAAAAAGCAATTGACCATGTGATAAGCAAACCTTGTCCAAAAATCTCACTACAGAAATCTCATTTTAAGACATACCTTTAATAATTTATGAATTTAACATTTATGTTGACATATGTAACTTTTTAAGCAAACTAAAACTTGTAGAAGGGAGCACAGTTGGATGATCTAAGTATATCTAAAGAAAATAAAAGGAAGGTAATCCATATTTGTAATATGTTGTCCAGAAAAAAAAAGTTAACTCTCTTAATTTTACAAAGAATGCATGAAAGTCAATAAAGAAAAAGTAAGTAAGAAAATTGGTAAAATACCCAAGACCAAAAGGAGAAGAACGAGGGGTAACCTCACTCGATATAACACAAATAAAAACACTGAGAATTTACCATTTTTCTCCCTGGAACATTTAAAGGCAGTGCTCAGAGACAGTGGGGAAACCACTTTCAACCCTTGCTAATTGGAGCACAGACTGATTTGACTTTTTGGAATGCAATTTTGGGACATCTATGAGAATCAAAGGTGCACATATACTTTGTTCAGCTGGGCAAGGAGCCCAAGACTATGACAAAATTGAAGTACAAGAAATTTCCCTGCAGCTCTTTGCTGAAGCAACAATGTAGAACTGTAATAGAAATCCATCAATACAGGCCTGTCAAAGAAATTATGATATATACCTATCTAGACAGTTGGACATTGAGACACAGGATGATACAGTACTTATCTTTATTAAAAGTAAATTTTAAGTAAATGTTAAAATGAATATATGCATTAAAATATTCTTCTCAATGCATATAAACTTTAATAATACATATTAAATGATGTTAGATGATAAATATATTTATGTAGACAATGAAAAACCTGCAGAGATTATAAAGCATCATCTGCATTTTATATAAATGAAGAAGATACAAAAGTGAAGAGCCAGACAGAAAGGAACAACTGGAGAGACTGAATTGTGTGCACTGCCTTTCAGGGAAGATTTTAGGAAGAACTTAGCATGAGAGAAAGTTGTTGTGGTCACTTTTCATTAACATTTTTTGAGCGATTTTAAACTTGTCATTTATGAATACAATTTTGGGGGTTTGGTTTGCTTTACTGAGACAAGGTCTTGCTGTAGTTCTGGCTGGCTTTGAACTCACTACGTAGCCCAGGCTGGCCTTGAGCTCATAGTGATCCTCCTGTCTCAGCCTCCCAAGTGCCGAGCTTACATGCACACACTACCACACCTAGCTTGGTTTTCTTTCTTAGTATCACTTAAGGATCATGTTTCTGAACTTTCTCTTTACATCTGTTTAGACATTCGTAACTTTTTAAAGAAATTAGTATATATTTGATTAAACTGTAACTTATTTGATTACATTTTTATAAAACTTGAGCAGGTCCATAGTAATAAATCTTAAATAGAAGTAAAAAAAAAAAAAGATTAGAAGGAAGAGGGGGAGGAGAAAAATGCAAGAAGGAAGGTGGAAGGAGGAAAACAAAACAAAACAAAACAAAAAAAAGGACAGGAGAAGAGAGAGACAATCTACACATTCTACTGCAAAGAAGTGAAACAGGAAATACCTGTGAAATCACAGATACTCACCACCTAATCACAGGTTAAAAATAGCTAACTTGGCTGTGGAGATAGCTTAGTGGTCTAAGCGCCTGCCTGGCAAGTTCAAAGACCTAAATTCAATACCCGATACCATATGCTGTGTGGGCCCCTGAGTCCCGGGTGTGATGGCCCAAGATTGTAATCCCAGTGCTGGGGAGGCTGACACAGGAGGATGAATGCAAGTCTGAGCTGCATAGTGAGACCCTGTAGCAAACAAACAAACAAATAAATAAATAAATAGAAAATTTTAAAAACAGAAGACTTATTTTGAGTGATTGTGGCTCAAGCATGTAAACATTAGCTTCTGACAAAAAAATAATTCACTCTTGGCATATGAAACCCAAACTAAAAATAAATGTAAGTAATTTAAATAATATTATATAAATAATTTAAATAATATAAATAAAACATAGGTGGTACCAAATGGAGAAGTACACTTTGTGAAGAAGGGATGTGGACCTAGAGATGGAGATGAGAGGGTGAAAAGGGAATAGGAAACTGAAATGAAGATAGGACATGCATAGTTACCAATTTCCCAAAAGGAATACAATTATTATGCATCACAAACACACATTTAAAAAAAAGACTGAAAGAAAAATAGAACCATGTTAAGAAAACTTAAAACTGAAATGAGTGCTAGTTTTGCTTTTGTTTTCTAGATAGTCTGTCACAGTGTTGCCCAGGTTGTTGTCAGACTAGCTAAGTGGCCCAAGCTAGCCTTGAACTCCTGCTCCTCTTGCCTGAGCCTTATGAGTGCTGGAGTTATAAGCATTCGCCACCATGCCTAGCTTGAAACTTGATTTAAAAAAAAAAAAAAGGAAGACAAATTTACCTTTAGTGGAGTGAAAAGAATGAATCCCTTTCCAAAACCTAAAAGAAAGAGATGTGTGACATTTTATTTTTGGTATTTTTTATCTAGGATGTAAGAAAACTAGTTAGAGATAAGAAATTGTAAATGAAAACTACAATGCAGAAAATCAATAGCGCTTTGAGATTTAATATGACTTGACTTTTAAGATACTGTTAAATAGTGTTGAGGACTTGATTGTGAAGATCAATTTGATATCATTACTGCATAATGGAGCCAAAAGATCCAGCTCTCTTCCAGTCCTGTGTTTACACTGACACCATCTTTCTTCATTAAATTGGTTTCTGATGGGCTTTTACTCAGCTGCACTTGGATTCTACCCCTACACAGTGAACTAGCTCGTCCAGGATAAAGTAAGGTCTGATTGAGCTCATCTTCCCTAACAATCAGTAACTTGAAAGGAACTAGAGTCTCTTAAGTGCTAAATTGGTTCCTACGCATATGGAATAATAGCCGACATCTTCCATTTGAGCTGGGAAGTTAAATGCTTGTGACACGTGCCCTAAGCACAAAAACAGTTTTCTTCCCTTTTCATGCCATTAAGTCAACAAAGTTGACCAAAGAGACTACACTTCTGTATATTTTTCTTTTCCAGTACAGGTATTGAACTGAGGGCCTTTGAACTTTGTTACATTCCCAAGTCTTTTTGATTTTCTTTGCAACAGGGCTAAGTCATTAAATTTACCAGACTGACTTTGAATTTACAGGGATATGCCACCTTGTGTGGCTTTCTGTATATTAATTTCATGTATCTCCAAGTTTTTTTCATGTAATTATTGCATGACAGTTACTACAGGTAATATAGAAATTAATATATGTTTTTATTGTGGGCTAACACATTAGAAATAAATCAGCCTTAATGGTTCATAGCTATCATTTCTATGGGATGAAAGTAGGAGACAACATTAGGATTGAACCCATTAAAAATGTACAAAATGTGTTAGCTATTACCACAATAATGATCCATATCAAACCATCTTCAATTTCAGGGGCTTAGAATAGAAATGATCTATTTTTAGAGATGATTCTGTAAAATATCTACTCTTGTGCTGTGTAACATTAGGGTCAGTACAAGTCATCCAGGCCAGTAAGCCTGTCAAAAGTTGCATTCAATCCTGGTGCCATCCTCACTGGACCAACCTAAGCCATGTTCTCCTTGGGGTGAAAGGAACAGAAAAGGCAAAGCCCCTACTGCACAAGTAAAGTTCACATCTCTCTTTGTCTCAATTCCGCTAATATTCCATCATCCAAAACAAATTTTGTGACCAATACCAATGTCAAGGGACAATGAAATAAATTCCCATGAGGTTGGCAAGTAATCAGTGAATAGTTCTAATAAGTTGTTTAATTAATAACAAAGTTGTCATGTAGACATGGTAAAACTCATCCAGATGGCTCAAGACTGCTTCATTTGAAACATTACTTTGACGGAATACAGCTCAATCCACATAGTCCTACTCTGCATCCAGATCTATATAACTACATATTTTGAGAAATAATTGTTAGCAGTTTTATTTGCTGTGTGGAGTAGACTGTCAGTACAAATCTCCAAAGAGAATTGTGGAGGATCCTTTAACATCTCTCCATGTTTATGTATTTTTAAAAACCTGGTTAACTAACTACATTCTGTATGCATTTTGGGATCTGTTCTTCTGTGATGATACTGCTATATGCATTGCTTTTTATGTAATGCCACTGACCTACAAAAGGTTGCCGTAATCAAGGCTGTGAGGACTACAGTTGCAGTTGGTAATTGAAAATGAAAATGGTATTGAACCTCCCAGGCTCTCCATATTTCAGTATCTTTTATCTCCTGCTAAGAGCTCTGAAATATACCTCTTGTGTGTGTTCCAAGCAGCAGCAATGAAAATTGGGGGTGTGCACACAAACTGGAGTGGGCTATAGAGGTAGGTTTTGTTTTGATCAGACTCTGTTGTCTATGTAAAATGCATTCATTTTCCTAGGAAAATGAATCCTAGCAGGGTAGAAGCCAGTTTCACACCTAGGTCTAAGTAAAAACTATCTGTTATTTTTCTCTCCTTTTCCAAATACACAGCACATGTATACACACAATTTACAACTACACATGTGTATGCAAATTCACATAAGTACACCAATGTGCACAGAGTTGTGTATGCACACTGCATGCACACACATACAAGCAGGTATCATCTATATTCATTCTGTAAAACAAATAATATCTCCTAGATAAGCCTTTAGGGTCCTTGAAAGAAGACGTAATAGATAATGCCTCCCCTTCCCCAGGAAGTTGTTGCTGTGTAGAACCACGATTTGGACTGCTGGCTTTGCTTTCTTTCGGTTGTGGATTTCAACCCTGCCATTGAATGTCATGCTTATCTTCACCAGTGCAGTAGCACAACTTGTAACTTCTCACACATTCTACCACAAAATAATGAAGTTAAAAGAATCGACATAGGGCAAGCAACTTTAAATTTTACTCTTTACTAATTTGCCTTTTCTGATTTTGCTTTCTCCACCTTTCTCATTTCTTGTAGCTATCATAAGTCTTTTGCATATTCTCATTTTCGCTGAATGTCAGTTAATAAATTAGCATCTTGCCTATCTGAGAGCTCTCCATGATGCTGCAGGAATTTTGTCACAGAAATGTCCCCAGGGTTGTCAGTGTTGATTGTTTTAGGAAATTCCTTTCTAAATCCGTGTAGCCAGCTCTGGCTACCTCTAGATCCCATCAAAAGCAAGGATCCTAACAAGACATCCAAGGAAATGACACTTGGGTAAAATGAGTTGTATTGATTTTCCTTCTATAGTAATCATTCTTATAAAAACAAGTAACAAAGAGGTTCTGCTATAATGAATTCTGATGGCATCCGAGAGAGTTAGACAAGGAGTCCTAACATTTTATAGTCATTTTGCTAGTGAAAAAGCTAAGGCTTTTATATACTATGAGAATTGGTAAAAGTCATTCAGAAAACTCAGTGATGAGCCAAGGTATCCTATCTTGTGAACTGTCTGTTGATGTCTTGCTCATTTTCTACTGAGCACTCTGTCTTTTATGCTGTTCTGTTTATTTATTTCTTTAGGTATTCTGCACAAGAATGCTTATCAATCTTAATGATGTTTTGATAAATGTTATGTTACATTTCTAATGTTATCATTTTTATAAGGCTTAATGGTTAGTGGTTGCTTTTTTTCCATTGAAGAATATTTGCCTGATGATATGAAGATCTTTCTTTTATGTTACCATTTATAGTTAGTTTATAATCTATGTGGAACTTAATTTTGGTACAATGGAATGTATGACTTCCATATAGGCCTGTTCATATCAAGTTCTTAGGAGTTACTTCCCTGAGAATTTTACTTCAAACTCAAATTTGAAAAGATTTTGAGTACGGAATTTTATGGCAAAGATAATACTTTCACTATTTAAAAATGCCATTGTGGGGCTGGTGAGATGGCTCAGTGGTCTAAAGTACCTACTTAGAACAAGCTTAGCAAAGCA
>NDGM011208426.1:1467-15651 GCA_002564305.1 Octomys mimax | reverse complement strand
TCTCTCTCTCTCTCTCTCTCTCTCTCTCTCTCTCTCTCTCTCTCTCTCTCTCTCTCTTCTTCCAATCACAGTTGCTGGTGGGAGGACCCACTACTGCCTTCCCTTCATCAAGCATGCTGGTCTAGTGGATGTAGCTATGCAGACAGCACATTGTATTTTCCAAAGTGCAAGGGAGGAGGGGACTTACTTCTTCAAGATAATTGAAAAGGGAAAGACCTGACTTGGGATAAGTGAGGCTCCCTCTCCTGGCAGGAAGGTTTATTTTCTAACTTGCGAGTAGGAAATAGAGGAGGAGTTGGAGCCCAGGGAGAAATGCCCTTCCTTGGTGTCCTTCTGTGCTGCTCCCCTCTTGGTGCCTCATGCTCTCCAACATACACAAACCTGAGTCAGTTGCAGAATGTCCCTGCTGTATTTGGAGAGAAGCCACTTATTGCATGGCTCCCCATTTATAGCACAAAGAACATTAATGTTCTTATGCTTAAATATAAAAATAAAGCAATTATTTATGGATTTTTGGTGGATATTTTCATTTAAAAGGAGAAAATAATGCTGGTCACTGTGTGCTAAATTTGGTTTATGCAGAAGGATCTCACTTCAGACAGCGGTGGGCCATGTGGCTCTCAGCCCTTTGTTCCTACATAAGGTTGTTCCTTCCCTGCCCACTATCCTGCAGGAGGACACTTAGCAGGGGAATGGGATGGACAGCACTAACTGCCATCTAAACCTCATGGCTGGGTTTAAAGATGCAGAAATGTCTGTGTATCCCTGGGTATGGAAATGTGAATTGGCTGCTCAAAGGGAGCATGCCACTGACAAGGAATACAGGTGTTGTTCACTGGTGTGGCCAGCATGTCACTAAAGTGGACCCTTTGATGCATAAACATTTTAAAAAGCAAATATTATTGCAATTATAATCCAATTATTAGGGTTTATAAATCTGATTGTATGGAATTGCCTGTTTGCTTCAGTTGCTTCCTTCCACTCTGCTGTTGAAGTTGAAACAGAGCTGGAGAAAAAGCAATTGTAAATTTCTGTCCTAATGTCTTTTCTACCAGTGTAAAATATTATTTTCTTAAGGTTCCTGGGGAGATGCTTTTTTATAACAAACTCAAAATACAAAAAGTGATCAAACCACAAAAATGCTAAACTATTCCTACAAAAAAGCTACAGAAATATTGACAAGTGTTATTAGATTTTTTTTTGTATTTAGAACAAGTTGTACAGGGTTATAGGGTCTCACTTTGTAGATCAGACTCATAGGATCCTCCAGTTTACAGGCTCCCAAGTGCTGGGATTACAGGTACGCGCCTCAATTGCTGTCTCAGTGCACCCTGGAGGTAGGGCCAGCACAGCAGGCCCAGGGATCGAACTCCTGGCCCCTGCGTCTGCCTAAGCAGGCACATTAATCCACTGAGCTATTTGGCCAGCCCTGTATTATTAGAATTTGCATCATTAAAGATTTTGGTTATATGGAATTTAATGAAAATAGAAGTGAATAATTAGAAATGAATTAACTTATTTCATGCAAAATATTTAGTCTTGAAGCTTTTTGTTACTGTAACTCAGCCATGGCTTTGGGTGCAGTAGTAAATTATAATTAAATATAGTATATAGAAGAGTTGATATTTTTACAAAATCAGTTAAACTAGAGTGTAAAATAATCAATTTTTTATTTTTGTAAGATCACTGCAAAGACAGCTTACAAGATGAATATCATGAAAGACTCAGAAAATCAGTTAGCAAAATATATGACAGGCACATCACACTTCTCTCTAACAGGAGGACAAATCATGCAATATCACCAGCCTAAAAGAGAACATCTGAAAGAATCTGGAAAAAATTTAATGAAAGTAAAAATGTCATGCATTTTTTAAGTGTAGTTCTTCCATCAGAATTGCTAAAGCCACTCCTTTGCCTTGGGAATTCTACACATAATTAATTCATACATGAAGATATAACCCCTGTTTCTTTTGTAAGTTGTATTGATATGAATGATATGCATACACACTAAAAATGCCATATTTTACAAATCTCTAATTTCAATGTTTCACATGGCATGGAAATTTTTTATTGAATATCATAACTTGAAAGGGAATTTCACTTCAATGTGATATTTTTAGTGTTCTAAAAAGGATCTCTGTGGCTTTGTACAGAACAGAGTGTCCTTTAGCAAACTGAAAGAAAAAGCACAATCTGTAACCGAGCTGCAAGTGAAGCACTTTCTGCTTCAACCATCGTTTGATTTCTGCATTCTGTGCACAAAAACCAGCTGACACACAAGTGTGTAATGCAGGGCCTGTGAAAATGCACACTCAAAGGAGGTATATTGCTCAGAGACTAGATTATCTTTCAAGTTAGTGTACTACTTATGAGAATCACCTTAGCTGTGCATACCATAGTGTGGGATGGGGAGGAAGAGGTAGCTTGGGCATAATCAGGATGTTTCTTTTTCACACTCAGGCTTCAGACACTTAACACAGTGGGCTTTGTACGTGACGTAAGGCTGCAGTGGGAAATTGGAATCACACTCCCCAAAGTGCAACATATTCGCGACTGACTTCAACAAGTTACTCACCCTGGCTATACCTCAAGTTTCTGTCACTAATATTGAAGTTACAGTAAGAATTTAATACACGAGTGTTTTTTAAATATTTAGCATCTATCATGTTTCCTAATTTTTATAATTATTAATATAAATATTTTGCCATGCTACTTATTAAGGAGTCTCAGACTCCCCTTCCCTTTACAATCTCTGCCTCTATCACCCAATGACTTTGTTTTCTTAAAGTTACACAATCCTTAATGAATTTTGTTTCCTCTTAACTATGCACACAGGGATTTATGATATTTAGTATCTTTTCAACTACGAAATTCACAAATAATTACAAATACATAGAAGGGCTTTCCTCTCAATATGGTTAGTATTTTGAGGTGGATTTGGAAGGAAGCAAAATCTCTGCTGAAGTTGGTTAATCTGGGGCTCAAATACAATTGTGACACTGTGGCTGTTTGTGTCACGTTGTGCACCTGCTGATAGATGGCCCAGTGTTTCAGTGGCAGATCATTTCACACACACATACAAGTATATGCACACACACTAGCAACTACAAAGTCATGATCTCTCTGGATTACTGAATTGGGCCATTCTGTGGAATATTTTATAATGAAGCTGTGGTATTAAAACTGAAAAGTTAAAGGTAAAATGTAACAGTTTGTCACAATTATGTTTCATATTGGCAGGTGTTCTGAACTTTCTGTTTGATAACTAGACATATAAATTTCAGTTCTTAAAGCTTTGCAGCCAATTTAAGGGCTCATTTATTTCACTGACAGCAAGATGTATGTGCAGCCTGGCATGCGGGATGTCTGGGGCCAAAATCGGCACTTTGTTGCTTGCTTGTCTCGTGGGGAGTAAATAGTAGCAATTTTTCAGCATAGGCGTACACATACAAGGTGTTTAGCAAATAAATGAGCATAAGATGACCTGTGGTGTCCTGAAATTACTAAAATTCATGAATAATAAAATGATCTATAGATTGTTAGCAGAGGGCTACAGCACAGGCTAATTTGCAGCCAGTGAAGCTTTACAGGATAATTTATAACTTTTGAAAATTTAATGACTTCATCAATTTTTACCTATTTTTTTACCAATAGAATCTCATGAGTACCACTTTAGGCTATGGTTTCTTCATAAGAAAATACCTAAGTAACCAGTATGGTTAGCTTATTAAGGTGCTTTATTTAGATTTTCTAGTTATTTTATATTATTCAGGAAGATTTAGAGGAGAGAAATTTGCTGTCTGCATTTTGTTTTAATAAGACAAATTTTACAAGAAAATACATAACGATGCTGGGAAGAGAACCTCGGACTCATATAAGCATTTATGCAGTTTATTGGTATATTTAAGATTACATCACTTTTCCAATTAAATTTTGACAAAGTTTTCATTTTAATCACAGTGCTAAACTGAGATTTTATTACAAATATACTTAAATATAAAAAATATTTTTCCTATACCAGAATTGTGCGAAGAATACTTTCAAAGGATTTTTAAAACCAATCAGTCAATAACAACTTTAAACTTTAAGTTCTCTCACTAAATGTGCAGCACTGTGTAGACATAAAAATAGTCAAATCTTTAATGGTGGAGAATGTGTTCACACAGTCCTATCTGTTGTAAGCATCCAAAAGTGCCTCTTAACACGTCTATTATTGATGGTCAACAACCATACATGGCATAGGCATTGAGAAATGATTGTGTATATAAAGCAATATGATTATTTTTATCAATAATAAATAATGTAGAACATAATTGAGGATAAAGGTTTCAAATTTAATTTATAATAATGCATTCCATAAATACCATTTTTTCTGTTTTTAATATAATATGTACAATGTCCACTTGTTTTGGGAGATTTTATGTTTCTATTGTATTTATTTTTAATTTACCATAATTTCTTCTTTTGTACCTAAGATTGAACTTGGGACCTTGCACTTGCCAGGCAGGTGCTTATGTTGCTGAGCTATATATCCCCAGCTTTCATTTACCAGAATTACACAAAGCATGCATTTATCCACAATTTTTTCTGTGTCAGAGGTTTCTAAAACAACTTTTACAAGTAGCTATTTTATTTTAATTACACATAAAAATTATGGAGGATTCTGGATTGCACAATCAAGTTTTTCTACTACATAGATTAATGTATTGTTTTACTATTTTGCAGGTCCATAATAAAATTTAATCAGAAGAAGGTGTCTTGCATACATTGTATAACTTCAACTGCCTAAGAACTATGGTAGTTACTTTTCCAATATCTCCTTGCTCCTCACGATTTTGCACTATATGAATAAGCATTCAAATGTTTCTACCCAATAATTCAGCCATTTAGTATCCTAGGTTTATGAAGCAAAACAACCAACATGTAAAGTCAGTATTTTTGCATCTAAATTGTGTATTCCTTTCAAAATATCTCATGTTCTAAAAAGATTCATTTAAAAATATGCACTTATATCTGCTGATTTTTAAGGATTTATTTTCAAAGTGATTCCTTTGAATTTTAAAGGTGTAATTTATGATCTAGGTTGGTAATCATTTTTTTTCCCCACAGGGTCCTTCTATGTAGTTCAGACTATTCTCCTGTTTTCAACCTCCCTAGTGCTGGGATTACCAGTGTGCACCACCACGCCCAATGTCTGTGGCCAGAGTATCTTGGGGCAGGGCCAGTGCCTCATGTGGTACAGGGAATTGAACCCCAGTCCCCACACTTGCCTAAGTAGGTGGTTAGTTTGCTAAGCTACCTCACCAGTCTTAGTGATCTAGTCTTCTATTTATTTGTATTAGTATAGTATTTTCACTGAGGCAACCAAAAAATGCATTTTATATATTTTAATTATTTCTACCCCTTCTGTTATATGATCTCCCACTTTATGTATAGGAAGAAAAAATAAAATATTAAATATTGTTTACATTCCTATTATGTCTTTCTTAACCCTCAGTTTTCTCACCCACAAACACGCCACAGTACGATAGCAATGTCAGTCTTTTTGAAGATCACATATAGTGTTTATGAAAGTCCAAAAGTACTCTAATTACAACTACCATAAAATAAGAGGATACTGTCTGATAAGAAAGTCATCAAATACTACTTATGTTGCCAATAATGCAGTCAGTCCAAAAAGAAAACAGGAAAAGAAATGAGGGAGAAGAGGTAAGCAGCCTGTTTAAAGACAGAACAGTTAATTTTAAACTGAACTGAATCATCTAATTTATTTTAAACAACTTATTTTTGAAAGGGCTACATGTTAGGCCATGTAAATGTGATTCCTCAGACAAAGATTTCAGAGCCAAATGGTTAGAATGATTTAGTGACTTTGTTTGGATATTTACTTGTCCTTTGCTTGTTTTTCACGGACAGCTGAGCCATTTTAAAATACTGATTGGCCAGGGAGAAAGCTCAGTGGCTTAAGTGACTGATTGGCAAGTTCAAGGTCCTGAGTTCGATCTTCAAAAAACTAAATAAAATACAGCTTCTCTAAAAGCGATGGAGCACCCATTTCTGACAAAACAAAACAACAAAAAAGGGGGGATATAAGTAAAAGACCATTTTGTTGTGAAAAAATATATGTATGTACAAAATAGGATAGATATACAGTTCCTTTCTCTTTGTTCAATGGGAAGAAAGGTTTGTACTAATATTGATTAGACAAGATATCATGTCTACACCTTCACCTCTGAATAACTATTATGATGACATTATGCAATGTATTAATTATTGTAATTATCTCACTAACTTGTTCTGAAACTGTGTCATTGCTATTTTATCTTTTTTTCTCATTAAAATGAATAAAAAATAAAATAAAATACTGAGTTGATAAATTAGTGATGTAGTTGAGCATATAATGCAAAATTATTCTCCACAAGAAATAGATATGCCACATAATTAAATGAGAATATTTAGTGGAAAAGAAACTCATGATCAATTTGACAAGTTTAAAGTGAACAATTAGCAAATATAGTTTAATACATAGGAACATATTTAAACTTTCAATATGATTTTGGAAATATTTGTTAGAAAAATGTTCACACTGTCAGTATAAATACTACCTAAAATATATTTCATCTCCAAATGATAATAATGGCTTGTATGTAACTCCTTTAAAAGTAGTTAAATGAGCTCAAGCCAAAATTATTCAACAAGTTAATGTGCATATAATGTGCATAAGTAAAATTATAGAAACATCAACATAAAATTCATTGTTATTAGAGCTGGCTCTCTGTATGTCTAACAATTAAAATGTTTTAGTCATTTGATAAAAGGTGTCCTTATAATAACTTTGAAGGGAAATATATTAAAATAAAGGTAAAGTTCACGTTCCCTCTTGAGCAAAGGTGGCATCTCTAGAGAAAGTCATAATTCATTTTTATTTTGATTATCTACAGAACTATTTTTGGCTTTTGTACTCTATATTTCTTACTCTGGAATTTGTTGACTTGTGTTACTCTTGAAATATTTTACTTGTTGGTAAAGATGCTACACCTACATTTTCCATCTTCTTTGCAGGTCCTGGCATGGATCCTTGTCAGGTGTGAACAATAGCTTTAGTTTCCTGAGTCTTATTTATCAGTATTCTTGGCTTTTTATTTCTGCAACAATTTCTTTCCGTAAAACGTCATTCGTTCATTTATTCATTGCTTCATTTAACTGGATTTGAAACCTGAGTCACACACATTCTAGGCAAGCAGTCTGCCAAAGACATACCCGTTTTAATAGCACCCCTTTTTAACTTTCACTTTGTGGCACAGTCAAACTAAAATGCTGAGCGTGAGCGTGACCTTTCAATAATCTCAATATATGGGATTATCGGTGTGTGCCTTTCCACCTAGAGACCATACCAAAATATGCTGTATATTGATATGGAATATATGAACTGTGTTTTGTAATCTGGGAACGACTTTGGTATAGTAGACAGCCAAGAGCAGGACTCAGAGGTCCTCATGTCGAAGCATAACTCTACTGTCCCCTAGTTTGTCAATGGGTTAAATTTATCACTTATTTCATAGTTCTCTGTGTAGGCAAACTATCCTGTATTTTATACTTTTGATCCTTAAATAACTTTTGGGTAGAGACTAAAATGTTACAAATGTTAAAATTTTCATCAATTTTCTGCCTGGGGGTTTTGATAAACTTTGCGGTAAATTATTTAGTTTTTATAATTAAACAGCAGCTATGGAATCTGTGTAAAAACATTCTTAAATCAGAATAATAGTAAGAATAAAAAATACAGATTTGTTATAGTTGAAAAATAGAAGGTTTCTTAGGATTATTAGGGACATTCAGTTGTTTTTATGGTAGTTAGACATATTAATGGCCTACAGATAGGAACATATTTTTAAATATGTATACTTATTTGAAATTTTTCTACTTATTTGAAAACAAGTAAGTTAGAATAATTCAAAGTAAAGATATGTGATTAATTTTTCTTAGCAACTGGTTTTAAAGCTCTTTCTTACAAAAATTGGTATTGAGTTCGTTTCCCAGATGAGACTTCTCATTGGAATTCATTATAATAGTCCATACATTGACTCTTTAATTAAGAATTCACATCTGAATTGGAAGCATGGATTATTTCCATAAGTTTTACTAGATATTATTCACTACTAATGCCATTACTTCTTTATGCATATGCAAGAAGACTAAAAGCTCCAATAAGCTCTTTTGTTTCAGCCATCTTAACATACTACTTTGTTCTTAAATCTATAAGTCCTTAAATTTCCACAGCTGAATCCTCTTAGTAGCAAAGTGCTGGCTTTTACTAGGCTGAAAATCAAAACTAGCCATGCTAAACCAGCATAGAATACAATGGTCACTGCTCATTATTCATATAAATGGAAGCCTCTTACTGTATCCTGGTGGCTTGTTACTTTTCCTTGGAATGATTGGTATTTTTTTTAATTTGATATCTATTCTTCTTTCAATACTTTGTCCTCATTGAAACCAAGATTAAAATTGTTACACTTTTAAAATGATAAAGTAGGACACTAGTATTGATATGCTGTTGTATTGCTAAGGCCATTCTTGTACAATAAAATCCTGGTTTGTGAGCATAACTCATTCTGGCAACATGCTTGTAATCCAAAGCACTTGTATATCAAAGTGAATCTGAACATTAAGAAATAAGGAAAAATCAGATGATTCATAGCATAACCCAAACATATTCATATTAAAATGATTACAGTACTGTAATATAATACAAAATAACAAATCTAATAGAAAATATAAAGAAAAATAAGCAAATTTACCTGAACTTCCTTTTGAACCCTTTCCTGACTGGTGTGAGGGAGATGAGAGAAAGACGTGTTTCACCAGGTTAGTGGAATGACTGCCATCTATTGGCTAAGTGGATTTTTTTTTTTTCATGAAAATTTAACAAGAAACTAGCCAAAGACTCTTGCTTCTTCCTACCTTTGAGAATTTCATGGAAATACAACATTACCTTGTCATTAAATGGATCATCATTTTCACTGTTCCAGGATTATTAAGATAGTATTTTTCTACAAATTTTGCACTTATTCCTATATTTTGCACATCTCCCTAATCTCATCGGAATGGAGGAATTTGTCTGCCTTTTCCTGCCTGCTTGGTAGACTATCTCCTTCCTAACAACTTGTTGTTGGAAAACAACCACCCACGATCTTGCAGTGAAAGAGAGCGGCGTTCACATGTGACCATGTGACCTTCACTGTATGTACTGTTGTATTGCAAGGTACAATATTTTTTTTTTTTTTTGAACCGGGAATTGAACTCAGGCCCTTGTGCTTGCCAGACAAGTGCTTATTCTACTGAGCTACCTCCCTGGCCCCTACATTTTTTTTTTTTTAATTAGAAGTAGTGCTCATCTTTGGAGAGTTGTAGACGAGTTTCCCACCATCCATGATTTTACTATAAATTTTATTCAGTTTCAGAAACTCTCCCAATATTGACATACTTCTTGAATTTGTCACTTTTCAAGTATTTAAGGACAGACCTTAACTACATGTTCTTGATGTCCACTGTATCACACAGAAATAACAGCTGTGTTCACCATGAATCTAATAGCCCTTCCTCAAAATGAGAACGCCTTAATTCTTAACATGGAGATAAGAAACTTGCCTCACTGTCCTTTTTGAGATGATGCTTAACACACATCTCCACTGCCAAGTCCTGTGAGAACTTTGTCAGGACTATTTATGGACCATTTACCTAATCCTGATTTTTCTGTTATAGTTTTCAGGAAGAAATTCTAAATGTAATCTTAGTAAACTTGCATCTCAAGAACTTCTAGAGAGATTATGGTCACCGAACACAACCTGTACAATATTACCAGGAAAGAACACATAAAATCTATAAATAATTTTTAAAGTAATGCTTGAAATTACTGAACAAAATGGAAACTGAGGCAATGCAAATAATTACAGAAACTAGGCAACAAGTTTAAATTGCATCACTTTCTCTAAAACACAATGAAGAAAGTATGGAAATATTATATGAAATGTTATTAGAGACTATCTGGTGCTATACTGAAACAAATATAATATCTAATCCAAAAAAAGATACATGATAACAAATTTAAATACTTGTCTTCATATTTAAAATGGCATGGCTTACAGTATTGGATTGACATAGGAATACACATTTACAGCCTTAACATATCTATAACAAGTGAAAAGAAAATGATTCAATACAGAAATTACAATGGTAGTCATAGTTTGGATTATCAAAACAAAATGTTATCAGAAATAAATAAATAATAAATAAGCAAATCTATTGAAATAAACAAGTCTTTATTGAATTTTTTTCTTGCTTTCAAAATGTTCTCTTTTGTGGGGCATTTTTATGGTTCTAAGTCTATATATTTCATGAAATTTGCCCAACATACTTTGGGGAGAAGAGACATTAACAACCACTAATTTTACTCATTTATGACACAAATACAAATAAATATGTGTGTATATATTTAACATTTTCCTAACATTAGCTATAACTTCACATGCATTGCAAATTTTTGATAGCTGTGTGCTATTTTTATGTGTGATAGAAGAAACTGAGAACAAA
The DNA here is from genome assembly GCA_002564305.1 of Octomys mimax. Lineage (NCBI taxonomy): Eukaryota > Metazoa > Chordata > Mammalia > Rodentia > Octodontidae > Octomys > Octomys mimax. The sequence continues at coordinate 5,058 of NDGM011208426.1, read as the reverse complement.
GGAGACAAATTAGGCCAAGGTTATTTTTTTCCCTGACTTCAATAGCTATCATTCACAGCTCCAATAAAAATACTCCAGTGGGAGTCATTTTTTGACTTTATAAAACCATATGAGAGTGATTGCATATATGCACACATAAAAGCCACTAATTCATAAAACGGAATGACTTGAGAAAATATTTGTAAGCATAATATACCCATGCTGTCGCAGAAGGTAAGTACTTACATGTCGTTCCTTCTATGAATATACTAGTCTACCTCAGTTCACAAATGTTACGTCACTCAAGTGTAGCAGCCGCCCCCAGCAGAGGGTTAGATCTGACAGCTGCTGAATTAACAGGTGTCTTTCTCAGTTACATCTTGATATTGCTGTTTTGTTTATTTTCCCGTGTCACAGAGACCTAGGCCTCTTCTCAAGAAATTTTGACAATTCTGTCAATAGACCTTGAATATCTCAGCCTATATTTTTTAAAATCCTTAACTCCTCACCTATTGTAGATATACCTATTAAGTTTTTACTTTAGGGGTTCAAGTGAAATGCATAGGTATTTAAATAAAAAAAACTATTTGAAATGAATTATTGGAAAGGATTTTAGGAATTTTTGTCCAATGATAGCAATTTTTGATAAATATTAGAGGATTTGAAATAAAGGATGTTCTCATCTTGAGTAGCCACTTAGCTTTTAAAGTGATTTTTAAAAATCTTCTTTTCAATTATATAATTGAACTTAAAAAATAGCTATGAGCTAATATCCTTATAGTGTTTCTACTTCATAGAAATACTATGCTATCTATACCTTAGATGGGGCTTTTGTCTGCAATAAATCTGTTTAGCTACATTCAGCGCCATGCTATACCAATTAGTGGGCCAGTTGAGTACCATGCACTCTTAATCTCAACATTGCACACCCATGATAGGTCCTGCCTGAAGGTGTCCCTCAGGAACACACGAGGTTTTGGGCCAGCATCCTTACTCCCACTATCTGTCCATGACCAATGGTTCTCAGAATTATTTTAGTAGACCAGATGGTAGAAATTGAAGAAATCATTTTATTCATATAAGCATGGTTAAATTAATCTGAAAGAATGCTGTATGAGAATCAGTAACTTCACAATCTTCCCTCCAACAAATCATCTTCTCCACAAAGAAATACACACACAAGGACACAGAGTTCCAACCACACATTTTGTAAAATTCTTGATTGTTTTTCACTTGTTTTTCAAATAGAAGTCACTTATATAATGTTTTAGTAACAAAATCTTACATTTGAAAGAATTATGAATTTCATTAGTTCAGTTGTCACTAAACATTTTTCTCCAAGTTTTCAATCAACATAGGGTTCATTTTAAATAAATGTAAAATTTCATAGTGTATTATTATTTTAAAATAAAACATATTTATTTTTAAATTTTATTTTTAAGTAAAAGTAAAATGTGGCAATAATCAAAACATTTTATGATTTCTACTATATAAAAGTACCATTTTATGATTTCTACTATATAAAAGTATTTAAGTACAATTACAACTAACTTGAGAAATAAAATTCAATAGTGAGCACTTGGAGTAATTTTTCCTTAAAATTAAAATTAATAAAACTTTAGGTAGAAAAAAATTGCATACAAGAACAAAACTGAACAGAAACTTCATTCTAAAATCTGCCACAAAAGTTTTTATCTGGAAAACAAAATGAAACTTAACAAAATTAAGAATTTAGAGTAAAATAACAAACTAAGAGTTGAGATTTGGTCTGCTCCTATCAACTATAGAGAAATTCAAACTTTATATATTTTTTTTCATTTTAGATAGAGTCTCTCTACATAAGTCAGGCTGTCCCTGAACTCACTGTATAGCTTTCTGCCCTGGACCTCATTCTGATCTTCCTAACTCAGCTTCCCAAGTTCAGGAACAACAGGCCTTCACCAACAAGCTTAGCTCAAGCCTTTTTTATTTCAGTGTTTCTCCATGACAATTTTGGAGGTTTTGTGATATCTCGTAATGAGACACAATGTTTTCCATGTCTAATATTTTTTTTTCTTTTTTCTTTTTTTTGGCAGAACCGGTGATTGAACCCAGGCCCTTGTGCTTGCCCGGAAAGTGCTTATTCTACTGAGCCATCTTCCCGGCGATGTCTGATATTTGTATCGTGTTATAGTAGTGCAATATTTTTAATCGGTTTTTAAGTAATTAAGGAAAATTAGTGGAAAATTCCAGCAAATATATAAATATTTTAGTAGTCTTTTCATTTTAACTAAGGGATTTTAATAGTCATTATGCAAAAAATAAATATTTATAAAAATTGTAAAATAAATATTTTCAACCTCTACTATTATTTACATAATTTTATTGCATTGTATTATAAAGGTCATATGCTATGAACTGACTAACGTTTATAGTGTGTTTTAAGGTTTCATAGGTTAGCCACCGCCTATCACATTTCAGTACAGTGCTTCAAAATAGAAACTTTAAATTAAAGCTCAAAATGGCACTGCTAAAATGTAGGTACATTATTATTCTCTTAAATTATTTGAGAGTTGTGATGTTACTGCTTTCTACTTATGAATGAAGAGGAGGATTTTGTGTGGAATTAGTTGTTCCTAATCTTGATATGTGTAGTTATTTTGAAGCATAATGGAAAATTTGGTTGCATAAGAATAGTGTTTTCTTCAGGCCATGAGAGATGATTGTAAACTTTAAAATACCATCAATGTGAAAATTAGCAAATGACTGTATTTGGAAATCTTTTCTAAATATAAACAAAATGTAAGTTAAAATTATATTACATAGATTTTTACATAAAAATCTAGTAAGAATTTATTTAATAAACTATTTTTGTAAATTCATCAGAATAAATATACATGCAACATACAGTATCAGAGGATATGTCATAGCTTGTTTTTTTTTTTTTTTTTTTTTGAACCGGGGATTGAACTCAAGCCCCTGCGCTTGCCAGGGAAATGCTTATTCCACTGAGCCATCTCCCCGGCCTTGTCATAGCTTTTGGAACACTAAATATTTTTTTAGACTAGTACAATTTATTTGAAAATTTAAAAAAATATATCTAACATTTTATTTATTTATTAAAGAGTCTCACTATGCAGTTCTGACTCCTAGTATTCCTGCTGTCTCAGCCTCTGCAGCACTGAGAATACAGGCGTGCACCACCACACCTACCTTCAGTGCCCAGGGTTCCAAGATGGTATGGCATCTGGTACCTGGGATTGAACCCAGGTACTTGTGCTTGCATGGCAGGCATTTACCACTAAACTCTCTCCCCAACGCTCTAATATTTTTTGAATTGCTTGTGATTTCTTCAGTTTTCTCATCTTTTCTATGATTTTATACTTGTTAGTTCATGAAGTTGTCTACTATAATGGTGTTATTTTGAAATATGATAAAATTATTAAATAATAGGAGAGTATTGTTTTTATTCATGTTTCTTCCACTTGAAACAATTTTTAATTATTTTATTTTATTATTATTATTTTTTTTTTAGTTTAGAGAAAATAAAAATAATAGATAAGAGGTGCCGGGGAGATGGCTTAGTGGAATAAGTGCTTTCCTGGCAAGTGCAAGGGCCTGAGTTCAATCCCC
>NDGM011208407.1:1015-12095 GCA_002564305.1 Octomys mimax | reverse complement strand
TTGACTTTTGGGTATTGACTTTGTATCCTACTATGCTACTGAATTTGTGTATTAATTCTAGTATCTTCTTGTGGAGTTTTTTGGATGTTCCAAGCACAGTATCATGTCATCTGCAAATAACGATAGTTTACCTTCTTCTTTAACTATTCTTATTCATTTACTTGTCTCTTCTGTATAATGGCTCTAGCTAATGATTCCAGAACTATATTGACTAGTAGGGGTGATAGAGGACATCCATGTCTTGTACCTGAACTGAGAGTAAAAGATTTGAGATTTTCCCCATTTAGAACTATGTTAGCAGTTGCATTGTCATAGGTGACTTTTACCAGATTGAGGTAGAGGCCATCTATTCCAATTTTGTGTAGGACTTTGAACATGAATGAGTTTTGGACTTTATCAAAAGCCTTTTCTGCATCAATAGAGATGATTGTGTGGGTTTTGGATTTGGCTCTATCGATATAGTGTACTACATTATAGATTTGTTCATGTTGAACAATCTTTGCATCCCTGGGATGAATCCTACCTGGTCATGGAATATAATCTTCTTAATGATCTGCTGCACTATATTTTCTAGGATTTTATTGAGGATTGTTGCATCTATGATCATGAGGGAGATTAGTCTATAGCTCTCTTTTTTAGTTGCATCTTTCTGGTTTTGGTCTCAGTATAATTTTTGCCTCCAGGAATGATTTTGGGAAAATTCTTTTATTTTCTATTTCATTGAAGAGTTTGAGGAGTATTGGGAGTTTAGCTTATGTTAATTTCTTGTAGAATTCAGATGTGAATCCATCAGGACCTGGACTTTTTTGTTGGTAGGTTTTTTGATTCTTTTTCTTTACATTTTGAATTTCTTTGACTGTTATTGAGTTATTGAGAGTCCTTATATCTTGTTGACTCAGTTTTAGCAACCTGTACATTTTGAGGAATCTGTCCATTTGTTCTGTATATTAGATTCTGTGAAACTAAAGATTCTTAAAATAACTATTGATGATCTGAATTTCCACTGGCTCTGTGGTAATTTCATGCTTTTTATTCCTTATTGATTGAATATGAGGTTTTTATTTCCTCTTTTTGATGAGGTTAGTTAGGGGCTTATCAATTTTATTTAATCTTTCAAAGAACAGCTTTTTGATTCATTAATTCTTTGTATTGCTTTCTTCATCTCGATTGAATTAATATCTGCTCTAATCCTTGATTTCTTCCCATCTTTGAGCTTTGGGTTTAGTTTGCTCTCCCTGTTCTAGATGTTGTAGGTGCAGCATTAGGGTGCTTATTTGTTCCCATTCTGTTTTTCTAATGTGTGAGTTCCTTCTAAGAACTGCTTTCATTACATCCCATAAATTCCAAAAGTTGTGGTTGAATTTTTATTGGAAATCACACACCTGAAATCTCTGAAATAATAACATCTGAAATAAAGATAGAACTTCAGAAAGGTATAGAGGAAATCAAATAAAAAATAATTTTGTAAGTAAAAAAAGAAATGATAATTATAATGAAAGAATTGCTAACTGCTCCTCAAGAGGACACTAATAAAAAATAGAGGAGAATAGAAAAATGATGGAATCTTTGAATGAGCAACATAGGAAAGAAACAGAATGCATGAAGCAGATTCAAATAAATATATAGGAAATTACAACCTCAAACACAAGCTGACAGAACCATTTGAATGAAAGTGAAAATAGAGTTTCATATCTTGAATACACTGTTGTAGCTAGTGGAAAGGTTAAAAAAAAAAGATCTCTTAAAATCAACTAGGATGCAGGAAAAAAGTAACTCAACATTTTCAAGACAATGCAAAGATGAACAATGTAAGACTAATAGGCACCAATGAGAAAGAGTCAATACAAATTATATAAAAAGAATATGGGCAGAAGTAACAGCAAAAAATTGCCCAAATATGGGGAAACAATCTGACATTCAGGTAACCAAAGCACATAGAACTCCAAATAATATCAAACCAATTAAAAGCACACTGAGGAATATAATAGTCAAGTTTCCAGAAATCCAGCACAAGAACAATATATTCAAAGCTAGTAGAGAAAGAAACAGATCACATTTAAAGTAAAGCTAATCAGAATAATGGCAGACTTCTCTTCACAAACCATGAAGTCAGGAAAAGCATGGACCCTGCAAAACTCTCTTTAAAGGTTGATAGAGAAGTGAAATACTTCCATGACAAAGAACAACTGAGGAATTTCATGGTGACAAGGACAACCCTATGCAGACTACTAAAATATTCTTTAGAGAAGGACCAAAATAACCAGAACTCCATGAATGAGAACAGGAAGAACCCATAAAACAAGGCAAACAATTAAACAGGAGAAAAAGGGATACACAGTAGGTAGATAACATGCAATCATAAGTCAATACATCTCAATTATAACCATCAATGTAAATGTACTCAATTCACCAATTAAAAGAAATACTTGCACAGTGGATAACGAAGCAAAATTCAACAATATGCTATATATAAGAAACACACTTAACTCATAAAGAAATTCATAGATTGAAAGTCAAAGGGTCAAAAACAATACTACATGCCCCAGCATCTCAGAAAAAAGCAGGGGTAGCAATCCTTTTTGTAGACAGTCTCAACTTCAAACCAAGTATGATCAAATGAAATAAAAAAGGCCACTACATACTGGGTAGGGGAAAATCCAAAAGAAAGAGGTAATAATCATAAATATGTATGTAACAAACACTGAAGCACCCAACTATATAAGACAAATCTTAATGAACATGAAAAATCTAATATCCAATATGATAATCTTAACGGGAGACCTTAACATCCCCTTATCCCGAAAAGATAGGTGAAACACACAAAAAAATTAACAAAGAAGTAGCAGAAGTGAAACAGAACTTGGAATAAATGGACTTAATGGACACATATAGATTGCTTCTCCCAACCACATCTCAATATACAGTTTTTCAGCTGCACATGAGACATTTTCTAAAATAGACCACATACTAGTTCATAGGTCATACGTAAGCCTATGCAAGAAAACAGAAATTATTCCATGCATATTATCTGACCACAGTGCAATGAAACTGGAAATAAACAACAAAAGAAACCACAAAACCTCCATACATACATGGAAATTAAACAACACCCTCCTTAGCAGCAAGTGGATCACAAATGAAATTAAACAATGTCTACAATTCAATGAAAATTCAAACACAATTGGAATTTGTGAGATACAAGAAAAGCAGTTCTTAGAGGGAAATTTATAGCTGTGAGCTCACACATTAGGAAAACAGAATGGGAACAAATAAATACTATAATGCTGCACCTCAAACGTCTAGAAAAAGAAGAGCAAACCAAACCCAAAGTCCAACGATAGCAGGAAATTATAAAGATAAGAGCAGAAATTAATTCAATCAAGATGAAGAAAACAATATAAAGAATTAATGAATCAAAAAGTTGGTTCTTTGAAAGATTAAGTAAAATAGATAGGCCCCTAGCCAACCTCATCAAAAAGAGGAAAGAAAAAAGGACATATAACCTGTCTTTATCTGTTGAGACATACTAGAAGCTATGATAGAATAGCAGTAATGTTTATATAGAGGCCATACACATGTGTCTCAAATGCCAGTATCCAATAAGAGCAGACAGACTCCTTGGAGAAATAACTAAGAGCAGAGGAGAGGCAGTCAATAGGTGAAATGATCTCAGGTCACCACTGTTTTGCCACAAATTAAGGAATTTCCCAAGTCAAAACAACATAGAAGTTGATGAGTTTGCATCAAGAGGTTACAGAAGCCAAGTGCTGCAAGGGCTATCCCATCACTGCCCTTCCCTTTGGGAGACTATGGAGAGTGGCATTATGACTCAGAGTCTTAGTAGTGCCAGAAATCTTGTGTGTGTGTGTGTGTGTGTGTGTGTGTGTGTGTGTTTAGGACAGGCTTACAGGATGTGCAGGGACTCACTGAGTAGATCGGACTCATAGTGAGCCTTTTATTTACAGCCTCCCAAGTGCTGAGATTACAGTTGCATGCCACCATGCCCAGTCTCAGTCACCATCTCAGCATGCCCGTGGGCAGTGCTGGCATGGCTAGCCTGGGGATCGAACTCCCAGCCCCTGTGTCTGCCTAAGCAGGAGCCTTAATCTGCTGAGCTATTTGGCTGGCCCTGCCAGAATTCTTGTTATACTAATTTATCAAGGAAAGACTGTGTTACAGTAGTTCAGCCTCTTTTTCTTCAAACTGTCCTCTTTCATCTTGCCCCAATTATCTAAAAGCATCCTAGTGGTAAATCCTTTTGAAATTCTCTGTGAAGGCAAGATTTTTAGGACTTTTACAAGATTGAGCATCATAAAAACACTGGACTCACTACAGTTTTTACCTCTGATATGAGAGCTACAGCAACAAAATATCAAAAGCAAAAACCCTGTCATACAAAACTTACTCACCCATTTTAGAGCAACACAATTTGTCAGAGTTAAATCTTGGAAACAACCCAAATACCCATTATGGATAAAAAATGGATATGGATAGAAAAAAAGACGTGGTATTTTTATTTTTGTATAATGGAGTACTACTCAGCTATAAAGAAAGAAGTACTTGAATCTTTTAAAGGTAAATGGATGTAACTTGAGACCATTCTCATAAATCAGACTGGCATGTGTAAACATCATGCTGTCTCCCTGGTGTAAGAAACTGAAAGAGAAAACAAGGACTAAAATGTCCAATGTGAAGTGGAAAGAAAGCATTCAGTAGGGCTAAAGAGCTAGGATTGTTGAAAGGGAGAAAGAACATAGGAAAAAGAGGAAAAATGAAAGTCGCTTATACTATTAGAGTCTCCTTAAAGAGGGAGGTTTGTGCTAATATCAATTGGAGAAATTTTTATGTTCATATCTTGTACCTTGAGCAACTGCTTTAAAGATAAAAGCATGCAATGTATTAACTACTGATATCCTCCAATTATTTTGTTATGAAATTTTTGTTTTACCCTTTTTCCATAAGATTAAAAAAATAAATCTAAGAAAAATAACACCACCAGACAGAACCACTAGAAAGAACATAGCAACACCCTGGACTAGGAAAACACCAAGACCACTGTTTTCCCAGGAAGGTACACAACCCAAAGTGTGACAGTCATAAATCACCAGATCTAAAAGCAATGAAAAATAGAAGCATAAATTAAACACAAGAATGCATGAAGAATTCAGACACTTTGTCCAGAAAATCCATTCCAACAGGAGAAGAAGCAATGCTTACCTGAGCAGTAGATAATGTCCCCCTGAAGCACACGCACCAAGCCACGCCACTACCTCCAGGACTACAGGTGCAGTCTCCCCAGCGTTGCTTACCACTGGGAGGTCATCACCACCCAGCTATGATGCTGAAAGACTGTTTATGGTCCCACTCTGCCTCCTCCTACAGATATCTTGACACATGAGCAGGCTGATGGCCTAAACATGCCCTATATAAAGTGTTTGGTGCTCACCTAAATCCAGATTCTTTTCAAATCTCAATAAATTTTAGGTTAGTTTCAGTTGAATTTTGATTGGCCATGCTATAGGACTCTCCCTATATCAAAGGCCACCGATCCAAATTAGTAATTTAGACTGCACAATTATGAAATCAATTAACCCTAACTAGGCAGCTCAGAAGGATGCTTTAAAAATGTCATTATTTAGCTAGAGAACAACCAAAGATGTCTTGTGAGATCAAAGATGAGGGAGGTAGTGACAAACCAAAGTGAGCTACAATACTGAAAACAGGGGTGAGTGTGTGAGCATTGTTCAGGTGTGGAGGGATGAACCTGGGGGGCAGCAGGGGCAGACACTTTACCACTTGTGCCCGACACAGAATCAAGTACTCGGGCAGCTGCTTGTCACCTACAGGCTACACCTGTGCTCGGCACAGTAGCCTGTCCTCCTCCTGAAGACACACAGCAAGGATCCCTGTTGTGGTTGTCAAGTGCTGCCAATTTGGTGAGGGCTCTGTTGCTTGGCTCGGACAGAAATCATAAATTAGCAAAGCACAGCTCTGCGATCTGCCCCGGTACCACCAGTTACTACCAGTCCCTGGTAGTTGCCGTAGCTTCCATAGGTCCATGCTGCCAGCTGCTGGTTTCCGCTGCTGCTGGCCACACGATCTGCCTCCCTGCGTGTGCCAGACTTTGCTGGCAACTTGGACAGGTGCTGGCCTCTGCCGCTTATCTTCACTGGCTAATGGTCTCTAGACCTCTTTGAGCTTAACATCTGGTAGTGTTCATTGCTCTTTCTTTTTAAGTGTCCAATCTAGCCACACCATTCAGGATGAATTCTGAGTCTACGACAGGACCCTCCAAGCTCACAGTACCTGAGACAGGAATCCTGAACAGATTTACAGGTCCAGTAGAGAGACTTTATCCCCTTAGTAGGACCTGTGGGATAGAGCAAGATGTTTGATGCCAGAGGGAGTCTCCTACACTAACCCAAGAAAGGGAGGAGAGTGCTGTTTTCATAGATTCAGAAAACCAGCAACTAGTGCCCTGGCCCTAGCTCAGTTCTTTAAGTGGCTGCTTAAACAAAGCTGTCAGGCTCAGGTTGCTGTAGTTCGATCCCCACAACCCTCCAGCCAGCCAAACAAGCCCTGAGGGCACTGGGAGCAAAAAAAAAACAAAAAACAAAAAACAAAAAACAGAAAACCAGCAACTGCTCCAAGTGTAGGTTTGTGATTGATTCAAATTGAGCTTTGCTGCTTGGTCCACAAACAGGCTTGAAGTTAATTCAGTGTGGTTGAGGGAGTCCTGGAGAGCCCAGATGTCAGAGTGACACACAAGCTGTTTGATCAACAGCTGCAACATCTCAAAAATAGACTGAAACCAGTGTCCTCAGAGGGGCCAATTTGGTCATTCACAGTTTATTGAGGCATGAGATGTTTGGGGATGTTAACAATGGCCCCAGTTCTCTTCCAGATCTCTGCTGTTACGAGCAGTTTCCCACAGCTTTTTCGGAATCTACAGTGGTGTCTGAGAGGCGTAAGTGGTGGAAGGGCACTGTAGGTGATAGCCACGCTGCATCTCCTGTAAGCATTCTAGTCACCAGGGAGGACACAGGGCCAAATTGTCTCAGTCCCTCTCTGGGAGTGGAGGGCGGAGTGCCAGCAAATGGAAGACATGGGAGGGCTGCCACATCCACCTGTGCCCATCCTAGGGTCAGGAAGGGGAGGTTGGCTACTTATGGCTGTCTCACAGTTGGGTGTGTGTCAGAGTGTTTGTCAGAGCCCGTAGCCCTCTCACTTTACTCCTCATTTATTCACTGTTTTACAGATTAGACTGTTTCTATTGATAGCTCTCAAAAGATTTGCAGAAATTTAAAACCCCAACGTTTTTTCCACAATCCCTTATAATCTTTCATACAGTGTTACACAATAATTTTGTCTGTTTTTCTTTCTCTCATTATGTGACTTTGACTTGAATCCTTTAATATTTTCAGTGGAGATCTAATTATTTTGTTGACTATATTCAGTGAGATTTCATGTACCATCGTCTTCTCTCTACAGAATATTGTTTTTTTTTTTTCTACTAGACAAAATACTGCGTATGATAACGTTGAAATTGTATGTCCACATTTTATGTTTTCTGGAAGGTCATTTTCTAGAAAGCTCAGTATTCCTTCAAACTTTACAGATCTCAAATAACAAATTGTTCTTCACTTGAGGTCTTGGAATTAGACTTGTCAAGGTTGGTTTAAGGGATGCCTTACTCCATAGTGAGGTTGCTACTTACAAGTTGGAATCTTCTACGTCTCTCTCCAATGCCAACCACCTTAATGAGATGTTAATGATGGTTCTACACAGCACTCCTGGGCAAGATCCCCAATACCTGCCAGTTCTTTGTACCTCTAGAAACGATCCCATCATTAGCCACCACCAACCATCTCTTAGCTCATCAGCCCTCCAATTCTGCACCAAGCCTTTGAAAGTGTACACATGAGGGACCGCCCCTGAAGCCTGTTAAACTAGTTTTTCTTTAAATGTACTGGCCCAAACATACCAGCAATATTACTTGCTGCATATTGTGATTTTATCCCAGAAAGACTGGTCCTGTTTGGATTCTAGTTTCATTCACTTCTAATTAGAATTTGGTCAGAGGAAATATGAAGGATTCTTAGCTTGTATTCTGAGAGTGTAGAGACCAGTGTCAACACTTAAATAGAGCCCAGAGGATGTTCTCAATAACCATACTTTTAGTGAATAAAGAATTCACTCCTATTATATAGTTCACCCTGTTTTATGTTGGTTACTTCTAGTATAATTTGTTCCTATGCCAGTACTTGCATCGTATTCAATACTAGAAATCATCTTAGAAAGCCTCAATTTCAGCAACATCTCATTCTTCATGATAATACTTTCTTACTCACTACACCACAAATTAAATGCATACAAATCAACTTGGGATTTCCAAAGACACCATTTTTGCATGTGCTATAGACAAGCTAAATTTGAGAAGAAAAAAATTTACACCGCAAAAAATATAAATGGTTAAAAATTCTTTATTAGACATCATTATAATTTAGCATGTTTTTGGACATTCTGTCACTAAAAACTTCTTCCTGATTATTTTTCTGTCTAGTATCTGATTTCCTCACATTCATTCTAACCCAACTCCTTCTCATTAATAAATTCACATTCATTATATTTTTATACATAGGAATTCGGCTATTTTTTTTCTTCTTTTTTTTTCTTTTTGAACTGGAGATCAAACTCAGGACCTTGCCTTGCCAGGCAGGTGTTTATGTTGCTGAGCTATCTCCCTGGTCCTTGATTTTAGTTTTCCATTTATTTTCATAGTGCAACTACAGGATCTCATTTTTCTGTAAGAAAGAAGCTTAATTTACTAAATAATATTCTTTCCCTAAGAACTTGGGTGGTCTTTGATAAAATACTTATATTCATAAATTATATTTATACAACTTTGGAATGTGAATTCTCAAATATATCATTTCAGTATTGATTGAAGTCATTTACTCATTTATCTGAAGCATTCATTGAAGACATTCTGTGTTTTATGGAGTGAGGCTTAAGAAGAATGACAACCTTGCATGTCTATTCTTTTCATGAAATCTCTGTTTAAATATCAGAAAAAAACAGAACGCAATATATCAAGTTCTATAACTGACACATGTGGATGTACAGGCTGCTGTGGGAACATGGAGGAGATGGTGGCTCAGACAGAAAGGATTAGGGTTTGATTTGATGGAGCACTGCATGCTTTGAGCTCAAATGTCTTTCTCACAATACTTGGCTTAATCCTCAGACTATATGGCCTTGGTATTTTCTGTCAACCCTCTCTGTATTCTTTTCTCATTCAAAGGCATTATATGTGTGTCAGGTACTGAGAAGCAAGTAATGGGGCATCATCTCTGTGTCCTCGGCATTTACTCAGTGTCAAGTGTAAAACTAATGTACTGTGAGTGAGTGCATCAATAAATGGACACAAAGGACTTGCAATTTATGTTTTGTGATTCTGGAAATATAGATTTAATGAAATGGTTATTTTTTCAAACTAATAAATATCTTCAAAATAGAGTCCTTCATTAATGTTTTAAGAGTTCATGATGTATTATTCCAAAAAATCAAACACATTTCCTTTGCTTTTCTTAATATTTGTACAGATAATGTTATGGTCTTAACTTTTCAAGACATAAGCGAGAGAGCTTTTGTTTTCAGATATCTGTTGTGCTTATGGAAACTTAGTTTTTGTGGGATTGCTTGCTCTTTTTAGTAAAGCCAGTGGACTTACATCTTTGAAGATGTTCCTCATTGATACAATCAAAAAACAGAATACATGCCCCCTCGACTGACTTCATACTTGTAATTGCAACAACAGGTGGATAAATAAAGCACTTTTAGGTGTGATAGAAAGAAATGTCAAAGCACCTCAGCCTGAGCAGCAAACCCAAGGTAAGTCTTGCCTGATGTCAAAGACAATCTGTTCCGCCTTCTCTCCACCTTGTTTATAGCCTCGGCACACCTTAAGTTTCTCCATCAGATACATCAATCCCAAAAACCTCCTATTTAGATAAGTAAATAAGGTGACAGGAAAGCTTTTAATTTTGAAAGTTATTATAATGAAGTTTTACCGTCTGCTTCTGTAACAAATCTACTGTTTAATTGTTCAAAACCTGTTTAGGAAAGTGCATAATTTGAAAGATTTATAACAGCATATAGACTTGTCAGCAGGAAGAAACACCAGGACTCATTAGTTAGCTCCCCGAATTCTAGGAAGGCCTGGATCCACGCCTACCCCAACATATGGATGGCCCTTGGAAACAAAACTCCTCAGTTCATTCATTTTCTTACCTAGTTTATTGCCTTGAAATGTTGAGTTAAGTTGCAAAATGTGGCTGAGTTGAACTTCGTTATCTGCTGCACGGTGTTACACTTTTGGAATCTTCCTTTTTTTTTCTTTTTTTGTCTTTATGATGACAGCAGTTGCAAGCTTGTGAAAAATTTCCTCAAGGAAGAATAAGTTTTGAAAACTTGTACTACTTTTGATTTTTGTAAAGAACAAAATTGGAAGTTTATAGCCTATCAATTATAGATCTTTTTAATAGGATATCATCATAATTCAATCATTTCATTTTCATAATTCTTCTTAATAATATGGGTACTGAACTTTTAAATGTTTGTCTGTAACGGGCCGGCCAAACAGCTCAGTGGATTAAACCTCCTGCAAGAAGGTGCAGTGGCCCAGGTTTGATCCCTGGGCCTGCCGTGCGCCCCACCCCTGGAGCGTGCTGAGATGGCAATTGAGACTGGGTGTAGTGGCACATGCCTGTAATCCCAGCTCTTGGGAGGCTGTAAATAGGTGGATCGCTATGAGTCCGATCTGGTAGTGAGACCCTGAATACCTATTGAGCCTTTTCTAAAAATACAATAAATAAATAAACAAATTAACTAATTAATTAATTAAAAGTTTGTCTATAATTATAAATTAAGAAATAATTTTGGACCAGGGATATAGCTCAGTGGCACAGGTGTCTCTTTGGCAAGTGCAAGGTCTTGAGTTCAGTTCCTGTTATCCACCAAAGGAAAAAGAAAGAAAGAAAGAAAGAAAGAAAGAAAGAAAGAAAGAAAGAAAGAAAGA
>NDGM011208399.1:1124-18666 GCA_002564305.1 Octomys mimax | reverse complement strand
TATATATATATATATATATATATAGTATGTTGGCACATTATATAATAGTCTTATTTAATTTGCGCTGTGTTTTTAAAGTTTTTCTTTTGTAGTAGAACTTTTAGGTTCACAGAACAATTGTGGAAATTTAAATAGGTGGCTCATGGATTGTTGGACCCCACTTACTCAGAACCTGCACCTATTAGCAATATTATCATGAAAGTAATGCTTGTCAGTAGATGATCCCATGCTAATACATTATTATTACCCAAAAGTCAGAGTTTGCATGAAGGCTTACACGTTGTGATCCTATGGTTTTACAGACTTTTTTCTTTTTAATTTTAGTACCGGGTCTACAGGGTCTCACTACGTAGATCAGGCTCCTAGTTATTCTCCTGTTTTCAGCCTCCAAAGTGCTGGGATTACAGGTGGACCACCACACTCAGTCTCAATCACTGTCTCAGTGTTCCCTGGGGGCGGGGGCGGGAGCGGGGGCGGGGCCCACCATGGATCAAACCCTGGCCTAGGCTCTTCCTAAGCAGGTGCTTTAGTCCTCTGAGCTATCTGGCTGGCCCTATCCTATGGTTTTAGACAAATGCCTATGGACTGAGATACGTGTGTACCATTGAAGTATCATTAAGAGTGTTTTTATCTCCTTAAAAGTCCTTTATTCTGTTTACTCATCATTCTTTTCTTATGGACTCCTATAACCACTGGTCCTTTTCACTATTTCCTTTGCCAAACAGACATAGAACACAGTTGGAATCACACACTATGAAGACTTCAGATTGCCTTTTAGCACAGAATATTCATTGAAATTCAATTTCCTCAATGCCTTTTTGTGACTTGTTGTATCTTTTTAACTATGAATAACATTCTATTGTTTGAGTATAGCATAATTTATTTATCCATTCACCTCTTGAGGAACTTCTTGGTTGCTTCCTTACTTTGACAATTCTACAAAAAGCTGACACAAACATCTTTGAACAGGTTGCTGTATTCTCAAAGACTATTACTTCATTTGGTAAATGACAGAGTATAATTGCTGGATCATATGGCAGCAATATGTTTAGATTTAAAAGGAACAATTGAAGTTTTCAGAGTGCCTGTATTATGTTCTATTCTCAATAGAAATGAATCAAAGTTCCTGTTTTTCCACATCCTTGTCAGATTTTATTGTTACCAGATTTATAAATTTTGGCCTTTCTTATGGTTCGATACTATGTATCTAAAATTCACCTAAAATTTAAATATTTAATGATAATTTTATCCTCCCAAAATATCTATTTCATTATACCTTTCAATATTATCTCTATGAACAGGATGATCATGGATGTTTTCATGAAATTTTGAAAGATCTGCTAAGTAGAAGAGTACTTAGTATTTTATCCCTAGGGGACACTGTACTGTGACTGAGGACAATATGTGTTGTAACTAAGGAAAATGGGGATTGGAGCACATGACTTCTTAGTGTTCAGGATTGTGCTAACATCCCACAGTGCACAAAACAACCCCACATCTGGGAATTGTCTAGGCCAAAACGGCAGTAATGATGCCACGGTTGACAAATTCCCTTACATAAATAGAGTTATTCACTGGATTTACTTTATTCCTCATAAAACTGAGAAAGGCAGAGAGAGAGAGAGAGAGAGAGAGAGAGAGAGAGAGATTGAGAGAGACAGAGAGAGACAGAGAGAGACAGAGAGAGAGAGAGATCATTAATCCTTTTTATATCAGGGAAACTGGAAACAGGTTTTCTAAAGGATATCAATGACAGACATGAGGTTACAGCTGCCTTAAAAGTCATTTCTTCTGAACATCTTGATTCATGTAAACATTAAGGGCCTAACATATTTTCTAGAATGTGGCACACTCATCAAAAAAACTTGATGAATGAAAGGCTGTATACTAAGAGAGCTGAAACTCTCAGAAGCCTGGGAAAGAGAAAATTCACATTTGTGGAGAATTTCCATAATTTCAAGAGCTACATCAAACATATATCTTACTTAGTCATCAAAACATTGCTGGGAAGTAGGTAACACCACGTTGGGATAAGAAAACAGAGGCTTAAAAAGGGCAAACAAGCATTTTAGCATCAGGCCCACAACATCCTGGGTTAGATCCTATATTTTGTGTCTTCCATTTTGTTTTGTTTCATATTTCCTAAATTAGGGTTCTAATTGTCCTCCCATAATTCAATGCTTCGGCTTGAGCAACAGTCCTTGTTTGCCTCAGGAAGTAAGGCATATGGTTGCTGATATGCTGAATGTATTTCCCACAAGAGTCTAGCAAGAGGATTCACTTTTATTTGATGGCAAGTGAGTTATTTAGTTTCCAGTGCTCTTCAGATGTCAGAGAGCATTTTCATTATAGAAGCATTTCTTCATAAAAGCATTTTCTTCATAGTATGTGGCAAGTTTTTCTGACTTCATGCTTTAATTTCTTTTCCTCAGTCAGAAATTTCTAAAGGTGAGTGGATAATTATTCATACCCAGTCTGTATGTGAGAGCAGGAACTCCTTGCACATCATTTCTTTATAAGGAACTAATGGTTGTTACATTCCAAAAGTTTCATATCTCACACCTAAAATATTAGAAACAAAACAAACCAAAACAAATAAACAAAACTATACAATACTGTGTATCTTTTATATACTCCCAATTACAAGTTGGAGGGCCTTGTGGAGAATATATAATAAAATATATATATATATATTATTTATAGCATATATAATACTATAAATTAAGAGATAAATACTTATAATTGGTGTTGGCCCACTATATGGAAAAAACCAAACAATGAAACTATTTATAGTTGTTGGCTACCTGATTTCTTTCACAATTTTTACTTTACAATCATAGCTCAATACATGATACATTCAAGAAATAGGTGTAACTTTATTTCCCCCAACCCCAAGAAATAGCTGTTACTATGTTCCCAAAATCTTTTTCAATGTGAGGTTGTGTACTAGACAGGCTGGAAAAGTACAATTTGCTGAGTTTTGGTTCATAATAAAGGTTTAGTTCACATAAATGCTGCGATTGAGAATTATGTTATTAATCTTTTATTAATTTTAGTGGATTTCTCTGCCATTAGAATGCTTGAATTTTTTCATCACACTGAAACACTTTCTCTGCTTTAAGAAAGAAAACATTTTCTGTCCATCTTTAAGCAGCTACTTAGGTTTCTTCTTTAATATTCTGTTTGTATGGGGAGAATAAAAGATAGCACCTAAATCAGTAGCTTTTTTCCCCCATAAACTGAATGCACTGGAATTAGATTTCTCTTGAAGGAACACTCTGTGAAATACTAAATGTACCTAGGATGCACTGACTAAGCACAGGGATTACATCAGAGGTCAAAGAAGCACCAAAAACAAATCAAATATTCTATCAAGTTGCTTAAACTCTGTTAAGTGTGTTCCATATTATTCAAAATTGGTTCTTTTAATATGTGTTTTCCCATAAAAATTAAGAAAATCGCTAATACAAGAAACAGTTGTCTTTACCAGATTTCAGAATAAAATAATATTTTTTCTCTTCTTCTCACTTTCTGCATTTGTTAATATTCCACATCGTAAGAAATAGAGACCAGCTCAGGTCATGCCAGTTAATGGAGATTTATTTTAAAGTTACGTGGAAAGCAATGAGAACATAAAAAAGTCCCTGCAACCAGGCAGGCAGGTCAAATGTAGAACGTAAACGTCGTTCATCATTGTCCCGCACACAGGAGCTCTAGGGGACTCCCCTGCAGTGCTCTCCAGTGCTGAGGGTCCCTCCTGCTTCTGATTTAGCAGATCCCATTTTCTTTACTTCTAATTTTGTACCTGGCTACTGAAGTAAATTGCATCTCCTCTATCAGAGCTGCCGTTTCTATTTTCTACTCCCTTAGTATCTTTACTCCTGCACATTTTCTTCTTATTCCTGGCTCTCTGCTCATCTGTTGTGCCCTCTTCTACTGGTTTAGACCCAAACCCTGTAAGTGAAAGAAACTGATTTGATTTGTTACTTATTGTAGAATATAAGACTGGCTCAGCAACAGAACACCACATAGGTGCCTAGCAAGATGGTGCCTTTGGTTCTGGGGCCTCTACCTCGGTTACTAAATATTGCCCAAAAGGCAGGATAATGAGATACAGTAAATGGACTCCAAGGCATAAAGAAAATCTCAGAAGTGGCATTGTAAACAATAAAGAATCAGAACATTAATTCCCATTGCTTACATCTTTGTTAGCCTATCGAAACATTTAGAATCTGTTATAAGAATTCCTCCCCCCGCTTTGGAAAAAACAAAATAAAAAGTCCCATTGTTTTTTATAAATTTTGAGTACAAGTTTATTGTAATCAGATGGAATTTTTATTTTTTTTCTTTTTTAAAGGGAGTACAAATTAGAATTACAGCAGAGAAAATTACAAGTCATACAGAATTTCACATAACAAAGTAATGTGAATTTCACAGTATTTGTTGTAATATAGCATCTTCCAACTCCAGATGGAATGTTTATCTAAATTCAAAAACATTTATTTCCTTTTCTTAGTTTATGTGATTAATTTTTTTTCTATTTGTAGTGTTATGGGAAAACATGTGTGTATTTCTATGTTACAATTTTACTATTTTCAAGTTTTAAGTGTGTTATAGAGTTTGATCTGTCTAAGTATTTGCAATGTATTTTTATATCAAGAAACTGCACACTGATATTACTACTAATGAAGACATATGCTTTTAAAAATGACAAGAGGCTTATGGGTTTTTTGTGAAAAAAATTCTATGTGTGGAGATACATTGTGTTGTACAAAAATTATATCATACACATCTTACAAGTAAATGTTAAAACAAAACATGTATATCCTTAGGAAAAAAATAGTTGGTAAATTAACTTTTTACTGAGTTTAAAAATTCATGCAAAATTATATTTTAGCTTATTAAATGTAATATTCTAAACTATTTTATTATTATAATTTATGAATGATCTAGGAAAGAGATACATGTATGTGAAACCTGTTTTATATTTGTATTTGAAAGCTTTAGTTGTGTATCTGAGTACCTTTTGTTGGGATCCTTTTTCTAATCAACATTCCAAATACAAGTACTTCTTGGTACTTCAACAAAATATAAATATCCATATTTTTCTCTGTAAAGAAATGACAAGTATGAACAAATGTTATAACAGTTCAATAAAATATTTTTGCAAGTACTCAGTGATTGATTGCATTCTTCCCAAGTCAATTCCAGAAGAACTACAGAATGGAGAAGGCTTTGGATATATCATTATGTTCCGACCCGTTGGCTCTACAACTTGGACCAAGGAAAGAGTAGCACTTGTGGATTCATCAAGATTTGTGTACAGAAATGAAAGCATCATGCCTCTCTCTCCATTTGAAGTCAAAGTGGGTGTGTATAACAATGAAGGAGAAGGACCCCTGAGTACCGTGTCCATTGTCTACTCTGGAGAAGATGGTAAAATTTTCAGCTCTGAAATGGATTTCCTGAGACTTTGTGCACATTTTGCATGCTGTTTTCCTTGCACTACTCTGTTAAAGATAGTTATGTCTTTTCCTGGTGGTAGAACCTCAGTTGGCCCCAAGAGGAACAACTGTCCAGAGTTTTTCTGCTTCAGAAATGGAAGTTTCCTGGAATGCTATTGCCTGGAATAGAAACACTGGAAGAGTGCTGGGCTATGAGGTAATCTACATGAACTTTACTTCCCTTATGAATGTTCCAACTTATCATACAATAACCTGTAGAGCAGTCCTATGCCACTGAGCTAATTCTTAGAATATAGTAATAGTCACTATGTAGGCAGCTTCTTGTGGCTGTAATACTTCAGAAAATATGCAAAAGTATTTGTTTCAAGTCACAGTTCAGAATGTTTCAGTCAATTGTTGTTTGACCCTGTTGGTTGACCTCCGAGGGACCATGGCAGTCAATACTGTGCATCATGGTGGGAGCATGTGAAATGACAGTCACTCACCTCATGGCAGGCAGGAGGAGAGAGACAGGAAGGTGCCAGAGTACCAGGAGCTCCATAAAGGGGGTATCCTCCTTGACTTAACTTCCCCTCACTAGGCCCTAGCTTGGGAAATTTCTGCCCCTCTGAAGAGTGCTTTGGGCTGGGGACCCAGCCATCAGTGTTTCTTGGAGAACGTCACAGACTCAAACTATAGCAACATGTAAAGCTAATGAGAGAAATGAGAAGAACATGATTTTTCCAGACATTCACAGTCAGACTAACAAATGACAGCCATTTTTCAAGGTAGAGTTTCATTTAAGACACATAACCTTTCGGGATCTGTTCCACATTTCCCCTATTATTAACAATAGTGAATTAAATTTTGTTAAGGGGTTTAGATATCATCTTAGCTATTCTTACCATAATAAGTTTCCTTTTTTTTCTGACAGTCAAACAATTTTTTTAATTATTCAAGTTACAGTCATCATGTTTCTTGGGGGGAAGTAAAGTCTAATCCTCCATAATCTCAAACCATAGAATTTCACTGGGAAATCTGCTCGGTGGATTATTTCATGACTTGAAAAAAAAATGCAATCATCTAGGAAAATGGAGCTAAGTGATAGGAGAAAAGCCCCACTAGATTCTCATGTATCTGCCCCTTTTAGTCGATATAGAATGAAGGAAATCACATTTGTTCTTACAAAGTTAAGGGCAAGAATGTATAAAGGAAAAGTCATTAATCACTCATTATTCTTCAACTTGAAAATTCACTGATTCATAAAAATGGATCAATACAGCTTACTACCTTTTAAAGTTAGAATAAAAGCATTGTTCTAAACATCTTTAATTTTTCCTTGCATTTTTTCTTTTTGCATGAATCTTCTTATAAATACAATAAAAATGTAAAGTCACATGAGAGGCATCCGTTATTCTATGCCTAGAACATGATCACTCTTAACTTAATGCTGTTTATTTCTAAAAAGTTATCTCCCAACTTCTCTTTCTCTTAACTCCTCTAATCATTGACTTTCTTCTGATTATTATTATTATTATTATTATTTGTATTTATATTTGTATTCAGCACATGGTATACAGGGTCTCACTGCATAAATTGGATTCGTAGTGATCCTCCTGTTTGCAGCCTCCCAAGTGCTGGGATTACAGGCACATATCACCATGCCCAGTCCCAATCGCAGTCCCAGCCTGCCTGGGGGAAGAGGGGGTGGTTAGTGGCAGGTCTGGGGATTGAATTCCTGGCCCTTTCATCTGCATAAACAGGCCTTTTAATACCCTGAGCTATTTATCTTGCCATTCAAATACAGCATTTTTCCTATATTAGTTCTTTGTGAATAGTCTACACCTTCACATTTATATGCTAACCTCCAAACCAGATTATAAAAGACTTAAAAGCAGATAGTAGGGGCCAGCACGATAGTTCAGTGGTGGGCCAGGGAAATGGCTCAGTAGAATAAGCTCTTGCCTGACAAGCTACAAGGCCCTGAGTTCAATCCCTGGTTACACACACACACACACACAAAAAGAGCTCAGTGGCATAGAGCCTGCCTGGCAAGTTCAAAGTCCTGAGTTCAGTCCCCATACAAAGCAAAACAAAACTGCAGAAAAATGGAGGTAGTGATTTTTATTTTCTTTTGTCTTTTTAAAATGTGTCTAGAACAATGTTAATACATGGTAAAGGATTAGAATAGTGATAGAATAAGTTGAATTACTAATTAAGTTGTGAGCTAAAGAGCTGTAAAGGAAGTGGTAATAGCAGGACATCAATATTAAAGTTTTGTCTGATGGCGTGAAGTCTATTTTTCTTTGACTTATATATACATTGTGTTAAAACATGTAGCCTTTAGAGAGCACTAGAATCCCTTTAATTTGGTAATTTAGAAAAATCCTAAGCTCTCTGATTTTCACCGAGCATGTATATTTACATACAGTATGTTTATTCTCTTCCTGCAAATATTAGAGAGTGGTCACTTTTTAGTGGTGGTATATACCTTATTTCTTTTTATATTTTAAATAATCAGGTATTATACTGGACAGATGACTCCAAGGAATCGACAGTTGGCAAAATCAGAGTCAGTGGAAATGTGACAACAGCCAACATCACAGGACTGAAAGCTAATACAGTCTACTTCGCTGCTGTGCGAGCGTACAACACCGCGGGGACTGGGCCTTCCAGTCTCCCTGTCAATGTCACCACCAAAAAGTCCCGTGAGTGTTGCTCATACTCCAGCGGATGGGAGGCATCCACAAATAGAGACATGATGATTAGGCTGTTTGATTCATTAACTGGTTTATCCCTAAACTGGAGATAATTATCAAAACCTTCAGATACAAAATAAATGAGCTTGCTTTGATCTTTCCAGAATTCCAAAAGAGGAAGTGCTCTGAGCATTCAGGTGAAAGAAGAATATAATGTTTAAAAGCAATGGCTCTGGGGCCCTCCCCCAAAATGAGTTAAAAAAAAAACTGACCTCCCCATGTTATAGGAACATTAGTTAGGTGGTTAATGAATGCTGTTGTTCGTGTCTAGATGTCCTCCCAAAGCCTCATGCTGTCATGGAGGACTGGCCTTTTGGAAGTCCCTGAATCTAGAGTTTGTGGTTGGTTTTTGATCTAGTACTGGGATTGAAAGTGGAAGTGATACCTGCCCTAGGGTGGGAAGCCTGTATAAAACACAAGGGATGGAAAGAAGCTTGCTCTCCCTTCCTGTCTTGTTGCTTTGGGTATCTTCTGCTACCATAAATAGTTGCCCCTCTCTCGTGCCAACCTACCTTGGAGCCAGCAGATTATGGACTAAAACCTCTATAAACTATGAGCTGAAATAAGCATTCTATCCTTTAGCCTTGGGATTAGGGTATTTTGTCTCGGCACTAAGGGTAGAGTAGCTAAGATACTAAAGCTTTCAGAGTCTCACTATCCTTTCTTGTGAAATGAGGAAAAAATAAAGAAATGTATATCTCCTCATAGAGTTTTACTCAACATTGAAAATGATAATTAATAAAATGAATATATTACAGTAAATGCTGAGTAAATAATTTTTTGTCTTGTTTTGCTTACCATTTGAAATCTAGACATGTCATTATAGGCTATATTATAGATTAGTTTGAAGCCCCTGTATCTAAGGATGAACTTTCTGCTCCTTCTTATCTTCCTTGATAATTTACATATTCAAGGTTTACTAAATAAAAGACCATCACTGATTGCTTCTTTTTATGAAATGTAGACTATGTTACTGTCTTAATTCCTTATGGCATGTATCTTACTTCTTTGTTGCTGGGACGAAATACCTGACACTGGCAAATTAAATGATGGAAGGTCTATTTCACCTCAAAGTTTGGAGAAACTTTAGTCCAGAGTCCATGGCAGAACAGGCAGAAGGGAGCAAACAGCAAATCTTCCTCCCCTTTTATTCCATTAGGACAACAAGGCTTTTGAATGATGCTCACATCCACAGTGAGGTTTCCATTATCTACACCCATGTCTATGGTAAACCAATTTAGTCCTCACATACCTTTAATCTGCATAGCACATACCCTAATCCAGCATAATACACTCAAGATACAGCCACTTTACAAAAACCTGATCTATAGTGCATTAGGCTTTGGGAGATATACACATGCAAGCCATAACACTATATGCTGGACAATTTAGATAATATTCTGATTGTGGTTACCTCTGGCCTCAGAGTCTTACATTGCTCACATAATCTAGAGTATGAAGCATAGTGATAAATTAGCAATGGTTTTATTATTTATAATTTAGTAAATTTAAAATGTATTTTTGGGACTGCTTAATGTTTGCATATGCATTATACGTTATAGATGAATATACACTTTGCATGCTTGGCCAGGCAACTAATCTGATTGCTGAGATGGCTGCTAAGTGACTAATGGGTAGTTAGCATAGATGGCATGGATGCAGCCAGCAAATGATAATTCCTGTGTTAGATGGGCCACAGCAGGACAGTAGGCAACTGCATTACAATGCTCACTATCCAATTTAAAATAATGAATTGTTTACTTTTGGAGTTTTCCATCTGATATTTTAGATTGTGGGTGAAGGTGGATTAACTGAAACCATGGAAAGCAAAACTTTGGATAAAGTGGAAGTTATGATAGTTTCTAGAGTTTGAGGAAGACTGCAACATCAATCCATAGCCACTAATAAAGAGAAAAAGCCTACATCGCCTAATGAACAATATATTTTTATTGCTATTTTACACTGAGTAAGAATGTGTGGTTGGTAATAATTTGATAATTTTTTTCCTTATGCATGAAGATCCACTTAGTTAACATGTCCTTGATTAAATAGATGCTATCTCCATTCTGTTAGAGCAGTATTCAGTAACTCATGTGCCAATTCTGGGCATACAACTGACTCCTGACATGAAACAGAACAAGACATCCCACTTATATGCTTTAATTTTTTGATCTGTTACATGGAAATTCTCTCTGCTCTCACTCTCTTCCTAAATTATCTATGAAGCAAAAATGAGGCACTGAACATGAGAGGATCATGGAAAATACAAAGTGCTACAGAACTGCTGTGAAGGAAAAAAGCAAGCTAAAAGATTTCTGGGGGTAAAGCTGTGGACTACAAATGCTTGAGTGAGCTCTGCTTCAGCCCATCAAGCTCAAGACAAATTGGTCTCTGAATCATTCTCAAGAATGAATTAAGTTAAGGTGTAGGCTTATTCCTCTTCCTGTTTTATTCTATGAAGCCTGAATCAGTGAAGTCATTTCTAAATATCTGTATGTATGATTTTTTTTTTCCTGTGTGGGCTTTTGAGGAGTAGTCTAGCCTTTTTCTGCTAATCTGCATATCTGGGTAGAAATCTCGAATCAATCAGTTTTAATATTGCCCAGACATTTAGTTCTGGCTGAATGAGAGGTGACAAAGTCACAACAACACTACGCGTAATTCAGTTTCTATCTCTAGTAAAATAAAGATTGCTTAGGAATGTGTGGCAATGGTATTTTTTTAATCTCTCAGATTTGTTTAGTGATAAACTGACATACATTTTAGCACAGTTATTCAGCCAAGACACAGGTCAGGTTTTATTAATTATAATCCCATTGACAAGCCTACAATAGAGACCTGACTTAACAATTTACTTTTGGAAAAAACCAGAAATATTATGCATATATATATACATGTGTGTGTGTGTGTGTACAACCTTTGAGAAAAATTTTGAATTTACATGAAACCTAAAATAAATGGAAATTATTTTGTGCTAATCCATTTCAGGTCTTTAAAAAGAAAACTTTGTTTTTGACATCAAGTTTGTTTAGTTGAGCTACTTGGTCTTAAAATAGGATAGGCTGAAATCATAAATTCAGCTTAAACACTAATAAAGTTATTGGTGGCTTGTTAACACATGATCGACTTATTAAAAGTAAAGATTATATTTTTTCAAAAACTAGTTTATCTAGAGATAATTTAGCTCAGCATGGAGATATATATATATATGTATATATATATATATATATATATATATTAGATGTGTTTCATAATTCATCATTTCTCTTTATTCAAGCACATAAACAGAAACCCTTGTGGTTCCAAATATTTTCCATGGAAATTTAGTTCCAAGATTTCTTAAATTTGCCTTTCAGCAGCCTTTAAATTTGACTGTCATTCATAAAATAAACAACAAGCACTAAAAATTGAGAAGGTTATTCAAATTTCCCTCCTATTGTTTTTGAATGATATCTGGATCTGCAATTTTATTCTTTGAAATTCTGTATCACAGACATTGCAAAATTAGGATAGCAATATTTTTACTGATGGTGTTAAAAGTTATCACAAACAGTATTTTAAACCACAGATACTTGCTATCGTGAATGTCTAGAATTCAAATGTCAGAGATGGGTCCATGAGGTGGGAGTCA
The DNA here is from genome assembly GCA_002564305.1 of Octomys mimax. NCBI lineage: Eukaryota > Metazoa > Chordata > Mammalia > Rodentia > Octodontidae > Octomys > Octomys mimax. The sequence continues at coordinate 6,832 of NDGM011208399.1, read as the reverse complement.
TGACCCTAGCAATCACTTTCCTATCTTTGGAATACAGAGAGAACAGTTTGCTTCCCTGATTTTTATGGCTTATAGAAAACTCCAATTTTCCATGGCTTCCAACTTCTTTTTCCATTTGCAATACCAGTAATGTGTGGAATCTTTATCTCTGTTTGACTCTGACCTTGGGCTCTGTGAGCTCAGCTCCAGTCCCTCTCACTGTCTTACCTGCTGCATCCACTCATTTTTTTTTTCATTTACTCTTACATACACTAATGTCTACACTGGACACCTGAATATATGTACTGATGTCTGCACTGGGCCCCCAGATACATGCACTCATGTCTACACTGGATCCCAAGATATGTACACTCCTGCCTACACTGGACTCCTGGATATGTACACTCATGACTACACTGGACCCCAGATACATACACTAATGTCTACACTGAATATGTCCACTCATGTTTATACTGGATCCCTGGATACATACATCCATGTCTACACTGGAACCCCAGATATATATACTCATGACTGACTGGACCCTCGGATACATACATGAATGTCTGCACTGGATCCCCAGATACATACACTCATGGATACACTGAACACCCAGATGCATACACTCATGACCACAATGGAACCACAGATACAAACACTCATGACTACACTGGATTCCTGGATATGTACACTGATGTCTACACTAGAACCTGGAGTAATATAGAATGATTTCTCCAGATCAGGGCCCAAAACTTAATTACATGTATAAACTCTTCTTTTACACAAAATAACATAACACCAGATTTTAAGATTAGGATGTGTCTGGGTGGCCTTGTTCTGACTACCACAGACCAATGACCACTACTGCCCCCTCCCAATTTTTGTTGTTTTTTTCATAATATATATATATATATATATATATATATATATATTTTACTTTTTTATACAATAAATCTAAGAGGTTTTGTATTCTGATTTCTAAGCAGAGTACAAATGCTCAGAAAATTTTTTGTTGTGGAAACTTTTACATTGACACATGATAATATGAAGTCTATCCCACAACTTCTTTATGCCTGGCCATATAGTCTCTTTCCCTGTAGACTCTCAAATCTTTGGTCTAAATCTTCAAAGTTCTCTGGAATTTTTCTTCCTAAAATACAATCATAATCCTTTTGGTCTCCAAATGTAATTGTTTTATCTTTCTGAGAAAGTACACTTAAAAAGGATGTTCTAGGTCTCTCACAATCTGTTTTAAAGTTCTCTCCTATCCCATTCTTTGTCTAGCTCTGGCATCAGTAAACAGTAATATTTTGAAATTTAACACTATCTTCATGCATTTTCTCAGTTTATAGTCTCTCTCATATGCCTATTATCTATCAATCGGATGTCATTTCTATTGCTCTATAATTTTCTTAGTGTCCTCTTTTATGTATGCACATTATGAAGAAAAGTTCCCATAGTTTTGGCTTATTTTTAAACAGTACTGGAGTTATGCTGAGACTTTAGAGTGAGTACAAAGTGTGAGTGTGAATCCTAGCTCAGCCATATACCAGCTGTGTGGTGGGTCTAAATATTTGATAGTTCTGAATATTCTTTCTCTTCTGAAAAGCATAGATGATGACACTTACTTCTAGACTTTGCTTAGATAACTAAAAGATGTAACATACACTCAAGTAAAATAATAGCTTCCAATCAATAGAGGATCCATGCATGGTAATGTGCACTATACTTCTGTAGAGGTGATTGCACATTCTTTCCATTCCTTAAAGTATGAAAACACAGCTACATTGTGGTTTATTTCTATTTATAAATTTGTTGCAAAAAATTGTCTTCAATGGTCATTGAAGGACCTGAAAATAATAGATGAGAAATTATTTAATGAAATACTGAAGATAGACCTGAATACAAGAGCTATCTTTGCATTTAACTTTGATTTTTCATGTCCTTGAGATAACATCAAGATTTCCTCTAAATTGTGGTGAGGGCCCAAAATTCTGCATCCATCACATATTCAAACTGTCACTCCCTAGATTTTTACTCTCATGTTTGATCTCTGGCTTTAAAGTCTGAAAAATCAAAGCATATGTTTATCGAAATCTCTGCCTATTTTGATTGGGTAAGCTAAAGAAGAGGCAGAATCTTTTTGCAATGTGCTGATTCAGTCATCTAGAAGTAGTGCCACTCATAAGCCACACATGTGCTTAAGAGTTGAGGATATTTATTTATTTATTTATTTATTGGTGGAACTGGAGATTGAACTCAGGCCCTTGTGCTTCCCAGGGAAGCACTTATTCTACTAAACCATCTCCCCGGTCCCCTAGGATCCTTACTTTATGCAAATTCTCTTTCAGTGGAGAAAAACTAAATCAAGAGAAGGGCAAATAAATGAAATAATTATAGATTATGAAAAAATATAATGATAGAAAAAAATAGCATATATATAAAGAGAGAGAGAAGATAGAGTTAGAAAAGAAGAGGATCTCCATACTAAGAAAGCAATATATGCAAATATTCTTAAGTGGATTATGATTGTGAGTGTTTATGACAATGTGTTATTTTTTATTTATCAGTAATCTGGCACTAAGTACCGTAGCTTAATGAAAATGATGCATTTCTAAAACACAACTGAGATTTACTGCAAATATTCACACAGACATCCGCTCCATGCAATTTACATCTCCAATGAAAGCATCAAAACTATTTGCATGATTTGAAAAAGGAAAAGAAAAAAATAAAACAAAACCCTGCTTATACATATTTAAACACAGTAACAGGGAGAATTTGAAACTCTTGGCTCATTTGAGCCTTTGACAGTGACTGACCAGCACTCTGTACTGGATTCCTCCTTGCTGCAAATACGCAGTCCATCCACATTTAGACATAAAGCAAGCATTAAGCTTTTATTCCTTCTTGAAGTTATGTTCTTTCTCTCTTACTCAAATGTCAACCCCATGCTGTTACTTAGAAGTGTAACATAAGAAGTTGTTTCTGAATTGAGTTCACAGTGTGAACTACAGTTGAATATAAATGCCATCTACAGAAAAATTGATTACAGGGAAACCATTAGAGCTACAGAGGGATACTTTAATGTTGCTCTGTCATTTGATTAATAGAAAATTATTTAGCGTTTGGAAATTGCCTAGAAAGATTTTTAAAAATGTAAAAATTGTTTGTTTGTTGAGTTTACCATTGAAAAACTTAGTACAATCCTCACAACATGTGTTTCTTATTATTCATGTGACAGTTTTGATTTTTATCGTGCTAGATTTTTTTTTTCTTTTTTCAAAACCAGGGATTGAACTTAGACACTTGCACTTGCCAGGGAAGCACTTATTCTACTGAGCCATCTCCCTGGCCCCTGTACTTGAAATTTTAATTTTTTATAGATATTTGCAATTTACTTTAATAAGCCACATCCAACCAGACCTGCTAACAATAGTCACTCTAAAAGCCTAAATAATTTGTACATTTTCATTTGTTTTGTTTTGAAGCTAGATATATGATATTGACAATGTAGACACTCACAGAGAAGGACAAGAAAGGTTATAGACCATAGGAACCTTCCAGCTCATTAGATAGACTTCCACATTTTATCTCTCTTTTCTTTTTTTGGACAAAGCACATAAACTTGGCAAGTAAGAGCCACATTATTAAATATAATCTTAAATACAGTAATTATTATTTTTAGGAAGTGAATCATTTGCTAACATGGAAATTATATTAGTAACAAACACTTTCAACACAATTCAAAAATTCTCTGCCATACTACCACAGTGGAGAACTGACCTTAGAACAGAGAATTAACATTTATTGAGCTTTTGAACATGTAGCACTAACAAAGTGGAAGACCATTTCATATTGTATTTCACATAGGTGAAGAGTCTTAGGAATTATGAGATATTAGTATCATATCAAAAATAAGAATCCTGAGACCCTTTGAAAAGACTTGGAACTGCTTCATGTCTCTTTGTCCACAAAGTAGATTCTTTCCATACCCTTCTCCATAGCAAGTGAATTAATACATTCTAAGTGATCCATATTACTGTACACTCATACCAATGTACTAATTCCTGTTAGGACTCTTCTCATTTTATGCTGATGGGATGAAGTGATTCACTTTGAAAGAGGAAACAAAAGGGATGTGTCAATGGCAAGGTCATTGCCCAGGTCACAGACTGCTCATCTACACAGCTGGTAAAAGTCAATTATTTACATCCTTGCTGATTTCTTCTCCATTGGACTCCTACAGTTGAAAATAATATTTTTTTCTCTGAAGCAAACAGACACAGCAATAGATGAAGACTTTAGAATCCATCCCTCTTGGTGACATTGAAGAACTCATTTATAAATTCTTTGTATTTATTCTCTGATGCTATTAATGCCAATGTCTAAAGAATAGACATAAAAAAGAAATGTGTCCAGAGAGTATACTAGATACTACATCTGTGATATTTTGTGAGATTGTTTAATATTGCTTCTTTTATAGCTGAATAAAAGATTAGAAAGACTCTTTGGGATAAATTGAAGTAGGACAGTTGCAAAATCTTTATTATTGCCACAGGAGTCGACAGTATTATTAGAAGTAAAAGTACTAAGAGTCCTGCACTGAATATTTACTAAGCACAGAAATTTCTGATCTTTAATTGTGGATGAATTTGTATTATCAAGAAATATTGTAGGATGTCATCAATTCCAGTTGGTCTGAACATCTTATAAGTTTATGAATTGCTGTGGGTCTGTCCATGGTAGGATCTGACCATGTGAGTCTGACCATGGTTGTTTGGATCGTAGCACAGTAGCCAGTGATTCTCCACACAACTCAGTGCCTATTTGATATTACCTGAAAGAATCACTTGAGCAGTTTCCTTCAATAAGTGATTGCTGCCATTTTTTAAATGCTTCCTGTGTGCCAATTATTGTACTATTGACTAGTAATATAGACTTGAAGAAGACACATGCCCTCAAGAAATTATAGACGTGTAAGATGAAGAACAATGGTAACTCAGGGTAATAAATCCTTAACAAATTGAAACTGAGCCTCATAGTACAGGGGAAAATATTTCGCCATCTACCACATTCCAAATGTGACACAAGTGACAGTGAACAACAGTGATGTCCCAGTCAGTGTAGGAATGACAGCAAATGTATTGCAGCACAATAAGAGATAACCTGGATGGACCCCCATTGTAGTCTCACAGTTATTTTATAAAATAATAAGCAAAATTTGTTTCAAAACTTAAAAGAGACCATTTTCATTTCCATCTGTCTTATAATGAGTTAAATATCATGCTCAGCTTTACCCATTCAGAAAGGATACCAAAAGCATCTGCTGGGCAATTTTATCTTTGCTTCTGCTTTTGAATTAAGTTATTGTAGTATTCTCCTATTTTTTAAATCTCAAAACTAATTATGTGGACTCAAATTGTTGAAGGCAGCATGTTGTCATAGAGAAATACAAACTAGAGATAGAAAATCAAAAGACCAGAAGTCTTATTTGACTCAGCCATTTATTATCTGCATACTTTTGTATAATTAATTTATCAATCTGATATCTAGGTTTCTTATGTGTAAATTTCTCTAGTTGGTCGGAATCCACTATTTAGTAGGCTGTTTGTAAATCCTTCCTCCTTTCCTTCCTTCCCAATATCTCTCTCCTAGAAAATGTTAGTTTTGGGGCTGGCGAGATGGCTCAGTGGTCTAAAGCACCTACTTGGAACAAGCTTGGCGAA
>NDGM011208398.1:0-21137 GCA_002564305.1 Octomys mimax | reverse complement strand
AGAGAGAGAGAGAGAGAGAGAGAGAGAGAGAGAGAGAGAAACAGACAGACAGACAGAGACAGAATGAGAATGTGAGACACATCTGTTTGAAATGCTTTAAAGATGAGCTTGGTGACTGGGGAGGCCAGGGGCTATTTAGTCCAAGTGTCCTAGGAGATGACGACAGCACAGGCTTGCGTGGTGACGGCAGAGATTGAGGGGAGAGCAGCATCTTTGGTGGGAGGGGACGGGACTGCCTGAAGGTGGCAGGCAGTGAGAGCAAGGGAAGGGTGGGATCTAGGGTCTGCTTCGGAGCAGGTGCTGGAAGAGGTTACAGGGAAAACAGGAGAAGCTGGTTTGGGTGAAAGCAGAACCCCATTTGGACATAAAATTGAGGTGCTAATCACCCCAGGGGAGATGTCAGGGCAGCAGGATGGAAGGGGCTCCTTTCTCCCTTGTGGGCGCAGCTAGGACTCAGCCCCGGCAGGAGCTGTCCCAGCCTAGACAGCTTTGTGTGTGGCTACTGGGGCTTAGTCCTCTTCTGCCCTGAGCTTCTGGATTAGCTTTAAGGGCTACTGCGCCCCTCCGCTGGCAGCCTGGCGTGACCCACGTCCTACCAGGAGTCTCCAATGAGGCAAAACTGTGCAGAAAGTCCTCTGCTGGACCACTGTCCCTGCACAAATGCGTCTGGAGCCCTGGTGCTTGGGCACAGAGCCCGACACCGCCAGCTCCAAAGAGTGGTTTGCAGAGAGCCAGGCACTGCAGAGTGCTGCGCAGCTGCCACTGGGGAAGTCTGTGGTCTTGGATAGGAAGGTAGCACGTCGTCATTTTCGTTAACCTCTGAGCTGAAATTTGGCATTTCCTTTTATCACGAATGTAGGTGACCAAAAAAGGGATTAACAGTACCTACAACTTTTGTCACCACTGGAAGTCACACATATTTCTTTATCATATTACAGTTTTTACAGTTCACTAGAAATATTTAGATTCATTGTTACTTTGAGTTATAGGTAATTAGGAGACTCGCCACTGGCTCTCACTATGTAGTAAATGAATAAGAAACCATTACTATAATAGAAATTCAATCTTTTAATGTTACATAAATACATCTTATATTATTGGTTTCCTTTCTAATCCTGTTTTATGCATTTAAAACGTTTCATTTTATTTTCATTTATGCATTCATAAACATTCTGAGAAATTTATGGGTTTCATCATGTGTCACAGGGACAAATGGCTCAAAAAAGGGTAAACGACCTTTCTTTACCACCAGGATTATTTATTTATATTATTTTGAGACAGGAGTTCATTTTGTACTTCAGGCTGGCCTTGAACACACTATACTAGCCCAGGCTGGCCTCAAATTCATGGTGATCTTCCTGCCTCAGCCTCCCAAGTGCCAGGATTTCAGGCGTAATGCCTAGCTACCACTAGCATCTGTTTTTTCCATTTTACAAACAAAAGAACAAAGGCTCAGGTAAGCTGAGTAAGGGTCACACACAGAGCTGATTGATGATTAAGTCTAAACCCATGCAGATCTTTCTGATCTCAAAGTTGATGTTCTAAACAATCTGTCACGGACTCCAGAGGAGCCCCAGCAACTAAATGTATTATGGATGTGAACAGGGCCCATACAAGGCCCTCTGGATGTGGGGGTGAGGGGGACAGACACCCTCTCTTGGCCTGAGATAAGGTGATTGGGCCATTGCTGAGCTCCCAGGACCAATGGCCATATCTGACTGGCCTTAGTTTCTGCCAAGAGCTTCCTGGAAGGAAGCCAGGGCTGGGAGTAGGGGCCAGTTCCTGACCTCTCACCTCTGTCTCTGCTTCTACTGCACTGGGCAAGGCAGTGGCTTTCTCTCCTGCACCTGTGAATTTAATAAGTGGGGCTGTGACAGGATATGGTGACCTCAGGGCCCAAAGGGACCATCGCTGGCATAAGCAGGCCTTGAGTCACTTCCCAGGGATGAGCACTGGGCAGGCAGCCAGGAGCGGAACTGACCCTCTGGCTCTCTGTTCACACCCCCCACCCCAGGTCCCTTTCAGTTTGCAACATCTTTGGCTTTAGGAGGCCATGGACCAAGATAGAAAGCAAAATGGTGATTTACTCAGCAGGGCTATCTCTGCAGCTCCCAGCCTCTCCCTGAGCAGGGATGCTGGGTTCAGGACAGAGGGACACTCTGGAAGCCGGGCCCCTGGGTCCCTGCCTCACTGGGGCTCTAACATTTATATATTTGGGAACAGGCTTGGTGAGCCCAGAGAGGGCCAGGCAGGGGCAGTCAGGGGAGGCTCCATGGGGCATTGGAATTGGGTCTTGAAGGATGAATTGAAGTGTGCGTATGATAACTACAAGCAAAACCCTCTAACCACTGAAGGATATGTGGTAGAATATAAGTACTCGCTGATCCTTCCTTGCCCCCTGCACCTCCTTATTCCTACATCCTTAAACTCTGCATCTTCTCTCAGGAGCTCTCACCTAAATCTATGGCTACATGAGCAACTCAGACATCATCAGTGTCAGGTTCCCCCCTCGCGCAGCCCTTCTGGCAGTGGCTATGTGTGTGGAGAGGCGTGGCTTCTCCCCAGTGGTGTGAGAACACTGGCAGTCAGACCAAGCGGCTGAAACATGTCAGCAAGGACAGAGAGATGAGGAAGCCCATGATGCTCGAGGAGAGCTTCACTGAGTGATCGATCGCAGCCTTGCTGGTGACTAGGAGCTTGGCTTTTGGCTTTGGAAGTATATTTCAGATCAAATCCCAGTTTTTGCCCTTTCTACTGTGTGAGCCTGGGCAGGTTTCCTCACCCCTCCGCGTTTACATTTTCCCACTTCTCCAGTGCAGTGAGTAATATCTCCCTTTGAGGCCATCGGGGGAAACACTTGCTACTCACGGCGGCGCCTGACCCATCTTCTGCTGTCTCATGCCACGGATGGGTGGGGTGGGGGAGCTGTGTCCATGGGGGAGGTGCACGCTGGGTGCTTAGGAGACATGTTTGGAGGAAGGAGGGCTAAGTGATCGATCCGAGGCTCAAAATAGCCTGGAAGTGCAAGAACAACAATAAATAAATGGGTTCCGGATGCTTTTAAATCTTGGCATTTCCTGATCTTAGCTCAGCTGGGCCAGACAGCTTCATCAGCGTTTGCTGCAGAGGCCGGCGGCACACGCCTCTCCTGGCCACAGCCCAACGCTGCTTTCAAGAAAATCAGATCTGGAAATGCTTGGATCTCTGGCGCCAGGCCTGTGGGTCATGGACACAGGTTAAGGATCAGGCAGTGCTGGAATATGTTCTGGGGGCAGGGGAGGGAGGGGATCCTAGCTGCAGGGGGAGCGAGGCCGAACCTCGCAGGAGGAGTGGAGTGGTGGTGAGGGAACTCGCCAGCTCCTAGTCATTCCCCCTCTGCGTGTTTATTGAGCACCTGCTGTGTGCCAGGCATTGGGAGTGCGGCCATTAGTAAAATGTTCGCGCAAATAAATGTTTGATTACCAACTGTGGTAAACTCAAGAGAGTTCCCAACCTCCTCATATGGTCTGCAGGCTGAGGAAAAGATTCCCCAGGGAAACAGAGTAAGGAAAGACTGGTGGAAGAGTAGGCACTGACTGGGTAGACACAGGATTTCTTAGTGGGAAGGGTGCTCCAGGTCAAGAGGTCAGCTTGTGCAGAGGCTCCATGGGGGCCAGACGAAGCCTGGCAGGGCTGAGAGCCGAGGAAGGGACGGGTGGTACTGATGATTGTACACAGGACAGGCAGGCAGGAGGAGACCCTGCGCGGCCTTCCTCTTAGCTGGGAGGAGCCACAGGGACCAGTGCGGTCAGATCTGCACTTGGGAAAATGGTTGTGGCTGCTATGCCCAAGCAGCCCGGAAGGGGCCTGAGCAGAGCAGCAGCCATGGCTGCCTGGGGCTGTGAGTTGAGGTGTGGTGTGTGCAAGGGCTCATTCATGACTCGGTGGTGATGAGGAAGCCACAGACAGTCCCAGTAGCTCAGAGAGGCTGCAGCGGTCCCAGCAGTGGCTGCACGGTTGGGTGGCCATCACACTGATGGCCACTGTCTTTTAGCACTTTGTGCCAGAGACTGTGCAAAGCTTTTATTATTCCATATGAACTGGGGTGGGGATGTGGGCGTGGGGGGCTATGATCCTGCAGCAGTTTACTGAGGCCCAGAGGATTGCACTGCTCAGCTCTAACTCTCGCCGTCCTGGCCAAGCATCCTCCAGTTGAGTTTGACCCTCTGAGAGTGTGGTCCCTGCCCTGCTTCTGTCTGGTTGCCTCAGTGAGCCTCAGTGTCCTGTCTGGGGCCACAAGAACTAGTTCAGAGCTGGACTGGAAAGGCACCATGTGTGTCCCTGAGGGGACACAGCTGAGCCCTCGCTCCTGCACCCCTTCTGGCCTGCAGGCTGCTGGCAGCTCTCCACCAGGCGTTGTGTCTCTGGGTTTCACATGTCACCTGCCCCCTGGGATTTGGATGCTCTCTGCTTCTTGTGCTATTTTTCTTTTCAGCTCCCTTTCCTCTTCTTCTTCCCCTGTGATCCCACCCAGCCCCAGCTGTTGCTGCCCCATGGGGTCGTTTCCTCCCCACCCCGAGCTGCAGGCAGGAATGGAATGGAGTGGAAGCAGAGGCCTCCTTGCCTCTGCCTTCTCAGGAAGGAGAGAAAGCATAGCCCCGGGCACTGCCACCTGGGCTGCTGGAGGCCCCACGGCACAGGCTTTGCATGGCCTTCTTGCAGGTGGGTGAGCCGGCTGGGAGGGTTTGAGCATTGAACGCCATCATGTGCTAGGATCTCACTCCTGATTCTAGGATTCTTGCTTCCCAGTCAACCTCGAATGGGCATGTGTGTCACTGGGGATATTGTCAAAATGCAGACTTCAGTTCATGGGTCAGGGATTTAGCGTGAGAGGCTGTGTGATTTTTTTTTTTTTTTTTTTCCTTTTGGTTGTCCTTGAGTTTGAACCCAGGATCTCTTCACTGAGCTACATTTCCAGCCCTTTTTAATTTTGATACAGGGTCTCACTTAGTTGCTAAATTGTGGAAGCTGGGCTTGAACTTTCCATCCTCCCGCCTCAGCCTCTCAGAATGCTGGAATTAAGGGCATGTGCTACCATACCTGACTGAGACTATGGTGTTTAACAAGCTCTAGTAAGGCTGATGCTGCAGGTTGGGGCACCACACTGGAGGGGCAGAGTGAGGGGCCAGCAGGTCTCCCCCTGCCCGCCCACGATGCCAGGCAGACACAACCCCACAGCACTCCATGCTTAGTACTCTTCTCCCCTGCCACCTTCCCTGTCTATGAGGGATTGCTGAAGGGTTTCCACCAGATCCAGGGTGTCACATACTGGCCTTCGTGTTCCAGGGCATGTGTTGACTGACCAGTGTGGGAGGATGGAAACTGAGGCTCAGAGAACGAGAAGGATACCTCTAAGATCCATGACACTGGCATGGAGAATTCAGCTTTGTGGCTCCCCACCCAGTGTTCTCTGTTTCTGTTACAGTGAGGAGTCCGAAGTCTCAGTCCTGTTCCTCTCTTTAACTTGCTATGTGACTTTTGGCAAGTTACTTCTCCTCTCTGAACCTTAGCTTCCCTATAGAAAAATGGTTCAATCTCTGCCCTGCTGGGAGGAACAAATGTGAGAATGTCTAGTTCAGAGTACAAGGGATTTTTTATATCCTGGAGTCCATCAAGCCCAGTAGGGTAGGAGAATCCTAGTAGCACCAGACAGTGATCTTAGGTGGCACAGGGGAGGGGTTTTTGAATTCATTGTTGAGTATTGGAGAGCTCCTGACTTCCTGTTTCCTGTCAGCCTTGGGGAACAATCCAGATCTCAGAGGGCTTCTGTTTCTTAGTCTATTCTGCCATTAGTGCATGAAAAAGTATCCTGGTTAGGGACATCTGTGTCCTTGCCACCCACTCCCAGAACCTGGGCCTTTTATTTAGGAAGGCAGGAAACTTGCCACTGCTTGACACCTAACTCACTTGGCCAGCCCCTTCAGCCTCCAAGCACACTCTTGCAGAAGCAGGTTCCACGTGGCCAGAAGGGCAGCCAGGCTTTGGACCCGAAGAGCCTGCTGGGCATCCTTCTGGCTTCTGACCTCTGAATGCTGGGGCAGAAAGAATCTGTTTCCCACCAGCCTTATCTGGGAGCCTGTGGGTCTGGCTTTCTCATCATCTGGCCCTTTGGGAAGGAGAGGCAGGAGTTTCCTGTAGGGAATAAATGCATGCACAAAGATACCCTGCCCCCTTCACACACACCATGAGGAGGGCAGTGTGAAGGAGACCAAGGGCATCACTGTGTATACGGCAAAGGCACCTAAACTGAGCCCCTTCCTGCCCAGCCCCTGTCACCCTGCTCTAGGCCCGACCTGGCTCCTGGTGCTGGGGTTCTGTAGAGGCCTAGGTGAGCCCCCTCTACTCCCAGTGTACTCTCTGACACAGATGGTCCATAGGTTGGGACTGTAGCTAAAACTGTGATGGCTCCACAGTGATGGGGTGTTAGAGAAGGCTCCTGTGGAGACCCACAGTGGGGAGTGGCCTAGCTTCTGGAGAAGGAGTTCTAGGGCAGGAAGGCACTGTGATTATAGCACAGTGAGAACAGCAGGGTCCAGGGGTGATGGGACTGCAGGCAGACCTCGGCTCAGCAGGAGCGCCAGCCCTTGCCCTTCTCTTCCTGGGTATACCTCGAGCTGCTGTTGTCTGGCAACAGGGAGGTGCCATTGAGCATTGAGAACTTTGTCCCCCTTATTTTAAGGGCTAGTAGATGGGCTTTCCCAGAGCCCAGAACTTCTCCTGCAGTGTCAGAAACAGCCTAAGCCTGAATCGGGGGGCAGCAGTGAATTTGGTGCTGAGCTCTAGGTTTATATTCCAGCTCAGCAAAACCACACTGCTCCCAGATCCTAGCTGTAACACAGGCACACCCACATCACTGTCACCTGACTCTCGGGTGCTCTGAGAGGTGGAAACCTTGTACTTGAGGGGTACGGTTGCGTAGCTTGAAGTTTGTGTCCCGCTACCTCATAAAGCCCTTACATTGCCCATGAAATAGTGTATACGAATAATAGGGTATGCGTAAGTGACTATATGTAAATGTAGAATTAAAATACAAAATATGTCACCCTATTTCTCATGTATAAGAAAAAAAATAGAAATTTGGGTTTTTACACATTTGTTTTTTTCCAAGCACGTAATGCTGGACTCACTGAGGGTAAAGGAATATGATGGCTGCCACTGTATGGCTCTTGGTTAATAAAAATGGAAAAACTAATTAGCTCCCTAGAAATCCCTCCCTTTTCAGAGCCCAGGGCCTTGGCAGGGCTGTGGGGGTGGAGAACTGGCAGGGGGTTCCCCAGGGAGCCCTGCGTGGGAACCACAGGGCCAGATGGGCTGGGAGGGGGCTGTTCTGGCTCCCACCGGGCAGCGCAGTGGCGGCAGCAGGGCAGGCAGCAGCAGGTCAGGCAGGGGCTGCGTGTTGCTGAGTCATCGCTCCCTGGGTCGGCTGCCTGAGTGCTGGCTGGCGAGCCCCTGCTGAGTGGAGCCGTAGGAAGGGGGTCTCCTCCTCCAGTGCCTGCTGTGTCCCCCCTGCCCCACTACCCCCTTGGGCTGAGTGCTGCCCAAGGGATCTGGTGGCACGGTGAGACCTGGCAGCCTGGGCAGCGCTGGGCTGCAGATGTGAGTGCACGCTTTGCTGGCTCGCTGAGCGTGACATTTCCTCAGATGCTGCAGAGGTGCTGCCTGACCTTCAGTCTCCTGCCAGGACCCCCTTTCTACTTCTTTCTGGGTTATTTATAACAGTGTGAACAGGCAGAGAGCTTTTCAGCTCAGCCCCGGCCAGCTCTTGCCTCCTTTCCTGCCAGGCAGGCAGACGACACATAAACAGCACCAGAGATTGTGGGCTCTGTGGGACCCAGAGGAGCCCTGCCGACTGGCTCCCTACCCCTCGGACTTTCTAACGCTTACTGTGTTAACGTATAAGCTCAACTGAGTTCAAAGCTTGCAAAGCTGTAGATTGCAGTACGTGTGCTGTGCTGTGCTGTGCTGTGCTGTGCTGTGCTGCGCCGTGCCATTGCTGCCAGTCTTCCCTCCCAGCACTGCCCAGCTGGTGCTTCTTCATCCTCGTAACACATAAGGATGGCTGGCTTCCAGCCCCAGCCCCCAGGCAGTCTCAGATTTTGAGGAAGCCCCAGCAAACTTGGCAAGGAAGGCAAGAGTGGCCCGTGTAGGATGAGAGCATGGTGGTGACCACCCCCCCTCCCCGCAAACAGGGCAGGATGGGCATATTTCTCAGGGCCACCAGAGACTCTGCTGTCCCTCTCACCCAGGAAGTGGGTGGAGCTGCACGAGGTGCTGATTTGGCGGAGATCTAGGAATCTGTTCTCATCTCTGTTCTTCCCAAGCCAGTGATCTATTTAGTGGTCTTTGCTGCTTTTAGTATAAATGGGGCTTGTGTTTTGTAACTCACCCCAATACAGAATGCCACTGCCCACTACTGTTGGTCCATGCACTACCTTTGAGAATAATTCAGTAATAGTTCCTCCCCTATGGACAGCATTTTACATTTACATATTCGCCGTATACCTTCCCATCCGAGAAACACCTCCCCAGAGAGGAGGAGGATAATTCCGCAGCAAGTGGAAGGTGCTAGACTCTATGGACAGCTGTTGAAATGGAGGCCCTGCTGAGTGACACGTCGAGGGCACTGTCCCATTTTAATTCCCTGCACATTCAGTGACTTCTTCTCCAGCTCATTCTGCCCAGGTGGGGAGCAGACTGAGGCACGGGAGGCACTCTGCTGTGGTATAGAAGTTAAGCAGATGTCAAAAAATCCAGTAATCAAAATAAATCATTTTATCTCAGTGTTTAGAAACAATAACCAGTGCATGCTGAACAAACTGTCACATTTTTAATTAAAAGCAGGAACATTGTGAGTGCAAGGCCTAGCCACACTGGAAGGAGACGAGGCAAAAGGGAAAGTCCGTTCTAGCAATCCCACCTTTATTGAGAATGTTGATTATTTTGTTAATTACAGATTTTTTGCACCAATTCCTTTTTAAAAAAAACCCACACACATTGCCTGTAAAGCTCGACTGCTGAGGTTTTGTGCCCAGGACGCCCTGTTCCCAGCCCTGGTTCCATCTTCCCATTCCTGTGCGCCGCTGTGATAGAGGACAACCCAACCCCACCCTGGTTCCAAGGTCTCTCCCAGGGCCTTTCAGCCACCCCTGAGTGTCAAGGGAGCAGCTGAGGGCAGCATCTGATCCCTGCGGTCTATTTTTGGACCTGCCCTTCAGCAGCTGATACAACCTTGGTTTGATGTGTTGAAATGGTGAGTGTTAATGGCAGCTGGCTGTGTGATCGTGTATCTTCATTCTTGACCTCACAAAGGGACAAGGGGCCACGCAGTGGGTTTGTCCCCAAGGGAGTTGACAAAATAGGTGACATGTGGGCTACCGGGCAGCATGGCCTTGCCTTGGAGTCTGATGCTGTCTTCCTTTTGTGCAGCAACCTTATACGGTTTGCAAAGCACTCCTGTTACTGGACACGTCTTTATTGAGCCCCTACGTTGTCCCAGGCATACTGTGTCCTACTATGTGCTAGGCCCTGTTCTGCTACAGCAGAAGACATAGACATAGTACCTGCTCACAAGGAGTCATCAGCTGAGGGAGGTGAAAAGAAGCAGGTAGATTGAAACCGGGAAGAAGTTCTGGAGACAGGTGGTGGTGACGGTTGCCCAACAGAGTGGATGTGCTTAATGCCACTGAGCTGTGTGCTTAAAAGAGCCTGACATGGTAAGTTTCACATTAGGGATATTGTACTACAGGTTAGGAACATACAAAAGCAGAGTGGTAATCAGAGAAGGAGAGCACTAATTGATGGAATTCCAGTGGGGTGCTAGCAAGACCAGTCAGGGTCACATTAGTCTCCAGTGGTCAGGAAGGGACCCTTATCTGAGATGGTGGTGATTAGAAGGAAGCTCATGGGAGGGCCAGTGGAGGCCTAGGGAAGAAACTCAAACTGCACACACTGTGTTCCAGCAGGAGGCCCGGCCACTCCCCATGAGTAGCCAGCCAGAAGCCGGACAGAGCCAGACCCGCTGCCTCCAACCCTGTCCGACTGTGCTCACCTGCGCGTCTGGCAGCTCCGCAAGTGCCTTTCCCACCACTCTCCTTTGAATTCAAGAGGCCCTTGAGTTCAAGTGCCTCAAATTGACTGCAAGCACAGGCAAATACAACATGCATAGCACAGTGCCCCTGACACACTGTGGGCTTGTGCCAGAGAAGACACTTCAACAACATTCGATTGTTTAAAAACAAAAACAAACATCGCCTTCCTGAGCCTGGCCAGCCTTGTGCCTGCTGAGAGGCAGCCCCCCAGCACGCGCCAAAAGCGGGGAGGGGGCATCTCTGGGATGGCAGTGCTAAGGAGGGGCCTCTGGGGCTGCCCTTGTCGGGTAATTTACCCTATATCCAGCAGCTAGAGGCTGCATGTCTCCCCGTGACAAGGAACCTCTTGAAGACAACAGAGAGTGGGAAAAGAGGACCGAGATGACACGAGCCCCAGGAGACTTCCTGTCTGTTTCCCTCGCCTTTTTTGGCCAGCACAGCTGAGGGCAGGAGGGTGATCTAACGCAGAATTTTGGTGTTTGCGCTACAGCTGCTGAAGAAGAAGCCTGTCATTTTGGAAAGAGCTTTGGACTGCAGACACAGGAGATCCCCAGTTTATGTCCCGACCCTGTCAGGAGAGGAGCTGGTTGTACGGGTCTTGGATTACTCCTCGTTTCCCTCTCTGAGCCTCAATTTCGTGATGTCTAAGAGTGTGACTCTGGAGTCTAACAGCGCCCAAACCCCTGCAGTGTTCTGGGGCCCAGGGGGAGGCTTTATTTCTTGTGCTCTAGAGGTCAGAATCCTGCACAGTAGTCACCTTCTTATCTGATGAGGTGAAGAAGCGTAGCTGGGGAGAAGGGGAGGCTGGGGAGAATTCCTATGGAAAGTTCTGTAAAGTACTGAATCATGAGCCCTGATGAAAGGTTACATTTCCACGAGGAGGCCAGAAGACATGCACATTCTTTTTTTTCCGGTGCTGGGGATTGAGCCCAAGGCCTTCGCACCAAGCCTTACCTGCAGCCCCTCTTTAAGGTTTCCCATTTTGAGGCAGGATCTCACTAAGTCGCTAAGTTACCCAGGCTCTGCTTGAACTGATGATGCTCCTGCTTGGGAGTGCTGGGATTCCAGACATTGCACCACCACACCCAGCTCTGTGCATCCACGTTTGCTGGTTTTTGGCTATAGTGTAGCGCATGGAGCCAGGGCTGAAATTCTAAGTCACCTTTCCTGCACAGCCCAAACCCGGGGTTCTCATCAGTTCAAAGATTTATGCAGTTGGATCAAAAATGTAGTCTCTTGTCAAGCAGTCTGAGTGTAGAATCCTCACAGCTTCTGTCTCCTAATCTTTTACCATGACCTCATCCACATCAAATTGGGCAACAGCTTTTTGTTTGTATTTAGCGACTCAAGTTCATTAAATCCTTTCACAACCTTCAACTTAGCTTTCATTGAGATTTCTTTTGTACTTAATATATTCTGGTTGTGAGCTGTTTAATTAAACTTTGGAACAGATGGGTTTGGATGAAACAAATGGTCCCAGTACACAGGCACCTCAGCAGGTGGAAGCAGACCAGCCAGCTTGGACACCAGGGCACTAGGCAGGGGTGTGATATGAGAGGGGATGGAGGACAGGGTGTTGATTAACCTAGCTGGTTGGCTAGATGGAGACTGGTTAGAGGAATTTGTGTTGTACCAACAGTGTGAGAAGGCTTGGTTTGGCTGCAAGCAGCGAAAACACTGATGTGGCAAGAAGTCCAGCAAGCTGAGTTGAGTCCCTTTTAGGCCCCTGAGGTAGATAGATGTTCAGGGCAGTGTCCAGGCCTAGTCTTCATACATCCTGTTGCCCTTTGGACTGCAGAGGAGCCTTCCAGAGTGCCCTCGTACCTCAGCTGCCTTACAGTTGGGTGGGTAGAGCCCAGCCTTGCAGCCAGCTCTGAGCATGGGTTGCTGTCTTGCTAGACCTGGTGGCTTTCTCTCAGATCACCTTTTACCAAGCCCTGTGCAAGTCCCTGCTTGACTAGGGTTTGGGGCCTGGCTGTAAGGGGCTGAGCAGCAACAATGTTGTGTTCAGAGGTCTGAATCACACATACACTCCCATGAGGAAAGGGCCTTGAGTGCTGGGTTGAGGGATTTAGCTGTGAGTGGTTGGGAGGGGGTGTCCAGTGGTCTAGTTCATATCTGAGTTCAAGGTGTTCTGCACTTTTGAACTGGACTCAGAGCCTCTCCATTTCTACTTATTTTTCTGCAGCTTAACTCTGCATTTGTGGCTTGAACCTTTAGCTGATGGTGCTCCAAGTATTTGTGTGGAAACTAAGATCAGCTTCTCTTCCTACTGTTCTTCTGGAAGCTTCTTTGGGTTTTTTTATTAGCATGGAAAAGTGGGAAAATTGAGTTTTGTTCTAATGTAAAGGAGATGAATTAGCCATCACTGTTCATTGATAGGTGATAGAAACTCCCATCTGGCTTGTAATCTAGCGCAGTGTATTTAGTCTCATTACTGTAGAGTGTGGTGAGGAGCTGCCTTCAGACACAGTGGATCCAAGGGGCTAGATTATTTTTTCAGGACTCCATCTCTGCCAGTTTCTGGGCTGGCATTACCTGTGTGATTTCATTCTCAGGAAGGTTCTTCACAGGTAGTGACTCCAGAATGAGGTTCAGCTACCTCAGTCCCCTTGTTCAAGTACTCCAGAAAGTTCTTAGTATTCTCTCTGGCCCTCTTGGCCAGACTATGTGTGGAGGGAAAAGGTGATTGCCAAAGGAAAATCAGTGAGCTTCCACTCACTGGGGAGGGAAGTGGGTGACAGGCAGGCCAGACTCCCCATGTCCTTCACACATGTTCATTGGAGGCACAAAGCCTTAATCTAGGCCAGTCCAGTCCTGATGACTTAGTAAAATGGCTGTTGAGACTCCATGTGGGGAATGCTTAGGGCTTGTCAGGAAGTAGTGCCATGATCACTTAGTGGCATTCTCTGTGGTTAGGGAAGGGGAAAAAGTGCCTCTAATGCCATAAATCTGCCAGCCCAACAGACCTCACTGCAGGCTTGGACATTCCTGAGAGCATTTTAAAAATAAGACCTGCCTCCAGCCAACCAACATAACTTCTGGCCAGTGGGAGAGGCTCTGGCAGGCAGTAGGGTAATGTGTAAGGTGTCTACAATGGCGTCACAGGAAAGTGGTCTGGCCTGGTTGGGTGCCAGGCTTCCTATCATCCCCAGAAGCCCTGAAAAGAACCAATGATAGAGCAAGAGCCTCAGTGGCAGGGCAAGTTGGTTCCTCCAGCAGAAACCATGGCAATAGCCCTTGGATGGCTGGTCATATTTGAAGAAAAAGAGTAGGAAGAACCAGTGGCAGATTCAGGCCTGAGTTAAGTTAGGAGATGAGTTCATAAAGCACGTACCCTCCTCAGTTTTCCATAGAGACACTAACCATTGTCCATACTCTGCACCTTGGCAAAGTACCAATGAGACCATAATCATGCATGTCACCTGGGAATTCTCAAGATCTGTATCTGTGTCCTAGTCCATTCCTACTGTAACAAAATGCCATCGTTCAGGCAGCTCATAAACAGAATGCTGTTTTTCACCGTTTTGGAGGTTGGGCAATCCAAGGTGAAGGCTCCAGCGTGTATCGTGTCATGAGAGCCTGTTTCCGGTTCATAGATGATGACTCCATGAAGGGAATGAGTCCTTTGGGTCTATTTGATAAAGGCACTAATTCCTTTAATGAGTGGTCCACCCTTATGACTCAACCACCTCCTAAAGGCCCCACCTCCTAATTCTATCACCATGGGGGTGGAGCCAACAATCCTCAGACCACAACAATCTGTGACTACCTTTGTGCAGTGTCTGGCCCTAGCTAAGTTCCCTTATCTCTATCTTATCTTTCTAAAAACCTGGGAGATACTAGTCTTTTCATTACCTTCATTTACCTATAAAAACAGAGGCCTTGAAAGTCTTAATCCTGAAGGCTTAATATCAGCCATGCCAGAACCTGCCTTTGCCTGCTCTGCCTAGGCTTCCTCCCCTTTGAAGGCAGCCCTTCTTTTGGCACTTTGTCTCCCCTCTGGAAATTCATTTGTTTATTAAATGCTGTGTTCTGTCCAAGTACTTCCTCAAAGTCTCTGTGGATCCCAGAAATTAGATGGTACAGAATTACTTGACAGCACAGAGTAGGAGGGCCCCGGAGGGTCTGTCTGGTCTTAAGTTCTGTCTTCTGGAGAGGCAGCGAGGAGAGGTGACTCTCTGAAGGACACGTGGTGAGTGCTGGACAGGTCAGGAGCCCATGATGCCACTGCAGCCAGCCTCCCACCAGCTGCTTCCCTCCCCACAGGGCTTGGGCAGATCTGCTCTAGGCCAGGCACTAAGCTAGGCCATGTGTGCTGATTGAGGCCAGGAAAGCGAAACTACCAATTTTCCCTGAAGATGCATTCTTCCTTAAGCAAGGAATCGATTTCCAACAAGATACACAAGCTTCCAATGAAGCCACTTAGGTGAGTCCAGACCAAACCCCATTAATCTCCTGCCAAGGTCATTTATCTCCTGGCATGAGGAACCTACAGCCCATTCAGATAAGGGGTAAGGTGTTGTGGAAGCCAAGGATTCAGAAGGAGCCACCGCCAATGAGAGAACCACAGTGTGGTGAGAGGCCAGGGGGCTGTGCACAGGGGCTGGTGCGCAGTGCGGCGCAGTGGCCCACACCTGTGTTTGCTTGGCCACGAACTTGCTGGTATCCTCCTTCACCTTTGTGTGAAGCTCCCCTTCCCCATCTGTAAGTGGGAATGAGTGGTCCTAAATGTCTCGCTTTCAGTAGCAGGACGATAGACAATGGCTTTGTAGTCTTAGGTTTGATACCTAGCATCACCTTTCTGAGACTATGGGTTCTCAGGGTCTGCCTGTCTCCTTCAAAAAACAAACAAAACAAATACCACATTGGAGCCTTAATTGCTGCTTCCTTAGAATTCGACCTTATCTGGAGATGGGGTCTTTAAAGAGAAAACCGAGTGAAATGAGGCCCTTTAGGGTGGGCTCTGATATAATATGGCTAATGTCCTTGTTCCAAGGGGAAACTTGGACAGAGCAGAGAGGCACATAGAGGAAGACGGTGTGAGAAGATAGCCATCCACAGGCCGAGGAGAGAGGTCTGGGTCAGACTCTCCCTCAGCCTACCGGAGGAGTCAGGCCTGGTGACAGCTTGCTCTCAGATCAGGTTTCTTACTCACACCCCCAGGTGCAGCCCTTTGTCACAGCAGTCCACAGGTGACTTGATCTGGGAGCCTCTTGACTGGCACCCGGGGACGGTAATGCCCACCTGGTCATGTGAACACCATTAAGGCTCCAATGTGGTGTTTGTTTTGCTTGTTTTTTGAAGGAGACAGGCAGACCCTGAGAACCGACAGTCTCAGAAAGGTGATGCTGGGAATCATCTGTGTTCAGACTCTGATGAGAAGGTACACGTGAGACACGCAGCCCTTGGCATACAGCAAGTGCCCAGCAACAGCGGTGCCTATCTGGCCTGTGCCGGACCTCCTAACACAGCAGTTCAGAACTTTCAAAGAGAATTGGGTCACCCGAGGCACCTTTCAAAAGCCTCTAAATATGGAGAAGATCAAGAAATCACCATTAGGGCAGGGCCTAATGTATTTTTAGCCAGAGAGTGGTCTCCAGCCTAATTGACAAGGCTGTGAAGCAGAGGCTTATGTAGTTTATGTGCGGGCTCCACTTTGTTTCTGTGGGGCCCCTTGGGGTAATCAGAGAGCACCATAGTCACAGCCACTCATGGGCAGTTTCTAAAGGAGGAGGCACAGCTTCATGAGAAGGGTGGCCCCTGGACGACCTCAAGCCTGCCTGTCACCCTCCTTGGGCTTCAGTGTCCCCTTTCATGAAGTAGAGAAGATAGAGTAACTAGGTCAGGAGGTCTTAAGCCACATCCCTGAAGGCCTGAAAGTCACATAGAACTTCCCGCGCACTTATGCGTGTGGGGGAAGAACATCCAAAGCTTCTGTCTCATTCCTGAAGGGGACTCGTGACCCCTGAATTGTCCACCGTGACCCACCTAGGGTGCTCTCTGGACTGCTGCCATGTCCTGTCGGGCATTCTGGGACGCCAATTCTAAAGCAGCTAGGAGGAAAGTCTGCAGAAGTGGCTCCTCGAGGCCTGAGGGGAGAAGAAGTGCTCCCCAGAGAGCTAATTGCTGGAGGCCCTGCTGCTCAGCAGCCTAGCAACTGCCTTTGTCCCTCCCCTCTATCCTGCAGGTGTCAGGTGATATCCAAGTGGTAGCTGCCCAGCCCCTGGGCCTGTTGTCCTCTCCGATGGCTCTAGCAGCCCAACCTACCTCCCTGCTTCCATGATGGCCCCATCCTGTCACAGCTGGAGTAGAACCCCAGTCGCTCATAATCCTAGCCTGACCTGGATTCTGCCTGCCTCTTTGGTGTCCTCTTCCCCCATCAGCCTCAGTGCCTGAGAGCCTCCACCCCTAGCTGTATACCTGCTGGGTCTGTGCTGATCCCCCTGCCTGGAGCACTCCTCCCACTTCTTCCACTGCCTGGCTTTGCCTTCGAGTCTCAACTCCATGTCTGCTTCTCCAGGAAGCATCCTGAGACCCCCATCTGACATTCTCTCGCTCTGTTGTCCTCCACCAGGGCAGCTGGTCTGTTTTTCCTTCATCATACTAATCCAGCCTGTAATGAAATAGGAAGGGGATGTTTTCTTCCTTGTGAAGATGTCAACTCGCAAAGGAAGGAACTGAGTCTTATATATCACCCTACCTGGCTCACGGTAGCATTGAACAAATACTTAAGCGGCTGAAATTAAAATGCCAGGTGCTGGTAAGGTGCAGAACAGTTGAACTCTTATACATCTGATGGATATGCATCTTGGTACAACCACTTTGGAGAACACTGGGTTGTTTTTATAAAGCTACATACACACTTCACAAATGACCCAGCAGTTCTCTTTCCAGAACCTTAGAACCAAGAGAAATATATATACCTACACAGAGAGTTGTACATAAATATTGGAGCCTTATTCATAGTTGCCTCAAATGAGAAACACACCAAATGTCTATCTAGGACAGGGGAAAACTGCCCCATCCTCAGATTGCTGGAACACAAGGAGCTCCCAAGAAGCAGTTGAGAGACTTCACCTGAGTCTCCTGTGGTAGGGCAGCTATTGTGTGCTGGTAATGTGTGGTTGGAGTGGATGAGAGGTGGGCTTGTTGGGGGGGTGGTTATTATCTTGGGGACCCAAAAGTTAAGACATCTTCAGGATCCAGCCAGGCTCAGAAGTGTTCAGCTGTTTTGTGGAGACTCACAACTTATTATCGCTGGGGTTGCAGTCTCTCATCCCAAGTGGATGCCTGAAACCATGGATAGGATTCAAACTGTGCAATTTCCCGTTCTACAAACAGTCACAGATTTAATGTCTACTCCATCTTAACCATGCGCTTACCGTAGACTGTGGCCCCAGCTTTTACCGTTTGAGGTGGGATGGCAAAACTGGCTTCTTTCATCTTCACAGATTCCTGGATAGGAGATTCGTTCTTGTCATAATCAGCGTAGGATTTTTTCCTCTTATTTTCCTCGTATTGTGTTAAGAACTTTCACCTTTTTATTTATAGCAAACATGTTGTGGATTTTCTTTGGCCTAGCTTGCAGTTATGGGACACTAGTCAGGAAAAGAAGGGTTACCTTATTCTTCTCCTGTGGGACTTCACCAGTCTGCTGGCCGGGATGGCTACTGAGTGACTGGCAGGAGGGTCGTGTGTACAGCGTGGATGCCCTGGACAAAGGGGTGACTCACGTCTAGGAGGACACAGCAAGACTTTTCAGGATTCCAACATGCTATTCATTTTCTGCTCATTTCTGAAATGTTCCATTTAGCCACTTAGCATATTCCAATTATTTAAATACAAGATGACCAAAAATGGCATATTTTTTCATTAATTTTTTATAAGATAACAAGAAATATAAAAACGCCAATTTTATCAAACTTATTCAATACAGAATCAAATATTTGAAATGACACTTGCCCAAGTGACGCCCAGGACCAGGCCAGGGAGATAGCTCAGCAGCGTGCGTGCTTGACTGGCAAGTGTGAGGTCCTAAGTCCAATCCCCGGTACCACAACAATAGAAAAACCCTCCCACTACCAAGTGACACCCAGGGTAAACTCTTAAGTGGTTAATATCTTTACAGTACAGTGTCATAGGTAACTGAAACCACATATAAGAGAAAATGGCTATAATCACGTTGCGTTTACATAATTATGTACATAATACTATCTTCCCTTACCCACACTTGAGAGCCCCAAGAAGACAGAGATTTTGTCTTTTTCGCCCTGCTTATAACAGCCAGCAAGCGCAGTATCTGTCTCAGAGTGACTCAGAGCTCAATATTTAGGGCAGCTGAGTCTTCTTGGACTGGAGGAGGAATACACGGGCAGAGTGCAGGATGCGGGGGGCGCGTCCCTGGAGTCAGCAGAGGCTCGTGGGGCTCAGTGTGCCTGGCCTGAGACTCGCCTGGGAACCACCTCTTGGAGGATCTGGCCCTGGGGCCGCCTCTGCAGGCAGGATTCTTGCAAAATGCCAATTAAGGCATTTGACCCAAATTTGGATAAAAGCCTTTTTCCTGTGTCAAGTTGAGCTAATTATATACATTTATTCATAATTTATGAGGCCTGGTAAGTGGGAACAATCAAGGAAAAGGCCTGGGCAAAACCTATTTCTCTTTGGTGTCATGTTTGCCTTTTTTTGTTCTCTCAGACAGGTCCCACCCCACTTTCCCGGCCACGAACACCGCTGTTTTCATTCTTGGCAGCGTCATTGTTTTGTGTCATTACTGTGAGCTGACATTTATTGAGCATTTAGTGGGCAGGCTGTAAATCGCCTTTTTTGCTCTTAGCCCTGTGAGGCAGGTGGTGGTGTCCCATTTTACAGAGGAGGCTGTTGGCTTTCAGAGGGGAAGGGACTTACTCAAAGCCTCCAGGCTGGGGAGCAGGGGTTTCGGCTCCCATCTGCCAGGTCCCCAGGCCTCCCTCCTCAAGTCTATGGCATTCTACCGCTACCACCACCGTGTTAGCTCCAGACTCTCTCAGCCTTTCTGGTGGTGACTGTTAAACTGAGGAGACTGAGTGACAAAGTGCTTGGTGCCTTCTGATTCAGGAGTTCTGGGATCGGCCCAAGACTTTGCATTACTGCTGCCCCAGCAGGAGCCCTGGTGATTCTCCCAGAAATGGTGACTCAGATGGCACTGCTCTTGCCCCACCCCCACTGTCCTGTGTCGGTGTGACCTGCGGGGCCTCTTCCTGTGTGTTTGCATATGTATCATCCTGCACCAAGAAATGCTCAGACTGGTTGTTCTTTCACTCTCTTCATACATGTGGGATTGTATTCTGCGACTCAGCTTTTTATTTGGCTTGTCTTGGAGATGATCCTCATCTCTGCTTCATTCTTTTCAACAGCATAGTAGTAGTTCTTGATACTGATGTGTTACAGCTTTCTGTCAATGAGTGGTCTTCTACCCTGGAGATATTAAAAATAACCCTCTAAATTCCCAGGGAACATGAGTTTTTATTCAGAATCTTATAATCATTCAATAATGTCAGCCATCATTATTGCTGTATTTGGTTTCATTTGAATATTAAAGGATACTTAAACTTGAAGAAATCCTCTTAAGGGTGACAGTTGCATAAAGGAGTAATTCTATTTACAGATTCTAATAAAGTTGTCACCAAACTAGTTCCAGTAAGAGAAAAGGGATGCCATGTAGGCAGAGCCCTGAGGATGTTTAGGAGTATACAGAGGAGAAGAGAGGGCTCAGGGGATTGTACTGCTGGGGCCTGACTCAGCTATGGGCTTCTGATTGTAAGGGGTGGGGCTGGTCTTACATCTGTTGTCACTTGGCACAGCAGGGCCCTGCCCAAGGGTCCAGATCTGCAGTGTTATGAGTATGAGGGCCTGTGCTTGCATCCAGCCTCACTCGGTTCTGATCTGCCTCCTTCCTTCCTGTCTCCTCA
Organism: Octomys mimax; assembly: GCA_002564305.1. Taxonomy (NCBI): domain Eukaryota; kingdom Metazoa; phylum Chordata; class Mammalia; order Rodentia; family Octodontidae; genus Octomys; species Octomys mimax. Next base: position 1,060 of record NDGM011208398.1, on the reverse strand, counting down.
GGGTGGGGAATCTGGACAGGAGCACCTCTGTGCCGACTTTCCTGAGCTCGACCTCTCCCAGCTGGACACTGGCGACTTTGACTCAGCGACCTGCTTTGGGGAGCTGCAGTGGTGCCCGGAGAACTCTGAGGTGGAGCCCAGCCAGTACAGCCCCGATGACTGCGAGCTTTTCCAGGTAGGTGCCCACCTCAACCCTGCCCTGCGTGCCTCTCTCTGCCCTCTCCTCCAGCTTCTGTGTTTGCTCCTCCAGGCATCTCTGCACCCACCCAAGCTCTTGGGATCCTGCTTCTTGTTTTGGGTCTGCACATGACCTGGAGCACCTCCCATCCCTTGCTTGGCCCAAGGCATCACCTGTAGGGATGAAGGGCTTGGATAAGCTGTCCCTTCTAAGCTTTCTTGGCAGAACCAAGCTCCTCTGTGGGCGGTGGGGCTCCAAGTTCTCTCTTCCCTGTATGTCTCATCAAATCCCAATCCTTCCCTGTGAGGCTGGTGTATTTATCTCCCCATTTTACAGATAGGGAAACTGAGGCTGGGAGAAGTTAAGTTATATGCTTTGAGCAATTTGCTTAGCCAGTGGCTAACCTAGAACCAAATCCAGTCTGCTGTCTCCTGAGTAGGATGGAGAAGGATTCACATCCTGGAGCACCTGCTCTGCTGGAGGACTGTCCCTGTATATACATATTAATTCATTTCCTTCCCTTAATGTCCCTCAGTTGTAGACATAGTTATCCCTAATTCCAATGGAAAGTTCTTTGACATGAGACAGTGCCCCACACATGTGGACCCGTTTACTCCCTGCACAGCCTTCATGGATGCGGTTTCCTCTGAACTTGGAAGGCTATGATGGCTGGGGTTTGCTTCTGAAGAAAGTGAGCTGAGTGTACTGTGTGTGTGTGTGTGTGTGGTGTGCAGTGTGCAGAGCAAGAGACAAAATAAGATCAGCTGTGGAGAAAGCTGGGCAGTGGGTAGCTGTGCATTCATTTCTCATTTTTTTTAAAATTTTTTTTATTGAGAAATACATATGAATGAGACAGTTTCACAGCTGATTAATAGGACAGTT
>NDGM011208369.1:2390-13446 GCA_002564305.1 Octomys mimax | reverse complement strand
AATTTGGTTTGAAACTGTCTTATTGCTATTTGTTTCTCAATAAAATTATGGAAAAAAAAGAAAGAAATCACTCTACTGTTCCACTTCTACCTCATAGACCACAGAGATAGATTTCTTTTGAAGAACATCTGTTCAGGAGAGTAATTTCTGAGAATGGTAGTTCTGCTTTGACAAAACTGACACAAGACAAAATAATACCACAGTGGCAATAACAAAACTTAAAATCTCTTTTCTTCCTTTAGAACTACTTGACCCAAATTCTGTTGCATTTTGTAGTTGTTGATGCATTGCGTCAACTTGAGATGTTAAAAGCTTAACTAAATTGACTCAGCAATTCCACCCCCTAGGGCATGGAGGGCCCTTCCTAGGGTGTGGAGGGCCCACCCTAGAGTGACTCAGCACAAAAAGGGTATAAAAGGGAACTGAGGAATGTGGGAGAGGGCCACTTCCTCAAAGATGCTCCAGTTTTCGCGGTCAGCAAGGAAGAAGGGAGAGAGGCTTGCTGGAAGATGTAGCTGTGTCTCCTCCTTTCACTTTGCTGTTTTCTGCTGACATGAACTTCTGCCCTCTGCCATGTGCCAATCTGCCTTGGACTCAGCAGCGTGTGGACTGAAATCTCCATTAACTGTGGGCTAACTAAGCATTTCCTTGCTTAATTTTGGGTGTTGGGTGTTTTGTCCCGGCAACAATAGAAAAGTAATTGAGACACATTTATTCATAGACTCCATTTCGTAAAATACATAGCAACTTGTTTTGCATTCCTTCTAAATTTTACAGTGTGATTGACTGATTGATTGAATGATTATTTTGAGGTAGGGCTTCACTACATTGTCTAGGTTGGCTTTTAAGTTGTAATTCCCTTGCCTCAAACAGTAGAATCAGGACTACAAGCATATAGTACCACAGTCAGACACTTTTGAAGCTCTAAACTATTATCCTTGAACATTGGTAAAATAATTCATCATTTTACTAAATAATGTCTTTGACTTCCTGAATGATCTCCTTGTCCATTGTTGTTTTTGCTGAATCTATTTAATTCACCTACATTCTTTTCATTTCAACTCATTAAGTTGATGTTATGTTTTCTGTCACAGATACTATATTTTTTGTCCTTTAAAAGTTTCTATTTGCTACACTTGAGCTTCTATCATTAGTATAAACAACTGTATAGCTTTTCAATTGGCTACATGACACTTTCTCCAAAAAATCCCGTTCTTACATGGAAATAACAATATTTTCCAGTAGGAAAAGCTCTGACTTTTTTTTTTTTTTTGTATTTTGTAGAAGGTTCTTTAGGGTGTTCAGGGTCTTACTACTAGATTGTACTCATAATGGTCCTCCTGTATACAGCCTCCCAAGAGCTGGGATTACAGGCGTGCCACCACTCCCAGTCCCAACTGATGCCTCAGCATGCCTCTAAGAGGACCCATTATGGCAGGCCTAGGAATTGAATTCCTGGCCCCTTTGCATGCTTGCATGTATTTTAATCCATTGAGCTATTTGGCCGGCCCTTTTGGTTGGAATTTCTGAAGTCACAGTGAGCAAAATTAGAAAGATCATTATCTTAGAAGGAGATAATCATATCCTGCTTCTCTAGGTATCCAGCAACATCTGTGGAGAAAACACTAAAGGTATCTTCATGCTAGAGAAAATAATTGTTATTTTTTATCTTGAAAGCACAAAACCTTCTGATTGCTATTTTATTTCCAAGACAAATAAATAAGATGTCTCATCTTATTCTATGATTGGTAGTTAACTAGCATCATCGAATAATTTGTAGATCACAATTTTCCTAGGAAAATTCATGCTCATGGCATGAATGTTCCTCATCTACTGGATGTCATATACTTGTTTCTTCAGATATTCTAAGGATTTCCACTTGATTAATGACACTCATTATATTTTAAGACCACATCAGAGCTTAATGTGTACTTAAATGTTTTAAAATAATTGTCAGTCATTTAAATCACTTGAAATTAGTAGATATATTCATATACTTCTATGTTTAAATTAAAGATCAGGGAGGAATTCATAACATTATTGTTCTTAAATGTGTGTAATTAAGATTCATACCCAAGATCATAGAGTATATTTTATTTTAGAGTCTCTTTCTTGAATTTCTTTCTAGGATCCTCACATTTTGGGGATGAGCCAGAGCGGTACAGCTGTTAAAGCAGAGTCAGTATGACCAGGAAAATACCTTCTTGTACTCAAGCCATATTTATATCTATCGTGAAAATTTTCAACTCCTTTTTACCCAGTTACCACAGGTGGGGAAAGGAAGATGGTTATGGTGACCTGGGAAACACTTACACTGGAAGGCAGTGTGTTGAGTAGACCACTAAGAATGGACTGGCTACTTTATGTCTGAGACCCCTCAGGTGCCAGTGTGACAGTTAAACTGGTTTGTTAATGTGATTGGCTTGATAGTTGTCTGGTAAATTAATAAAGAACTTTCTGGGGTACTTCAGTGGATCATGGACACATGATCTTGAAAACTGAATCCCATCCATGGTTTGCTCCCTGATCACCATGAAAAGACCAGCTTTCTTCTCCTGAGCCTTTCCACCATGATACTCCTATCCTTGACCTAGCCCCTCATAGGCTAAAACTATGAAACTGCAAGTCAAATTAAACCTGTATCCCTTTAAACTGAGGTTGTGAAGTATTTTGTCCAGCAAGAAGAAAGCTCAGTAACACACAAGCAGATTCTAACATGCTGATTTTAGAAAACTGTTGCTCGTGCGAAAAACAAGACAAGTTCAGAGATCTTAAGTCAGAAGTATATTAATTACTTCTTTCTCAGGGACCTATACCTAAATTTGTATCTATCTACTGCTGGGAGTTGCAACATGTACATCACCTCTCTTATTTCTGCAAGATCTGCATCATGACAGTGCTGAAATATCATTAATTTATTCTATCTTTTTTTCTTCAAGAATATAGAGGATTTTTCTCTGTAGTATGAAAAATACATGAACTTTAATATGGAATATATATGACAGAGATAGAGACAGAGACAGAGACAGACGGATGTGTTTTCTCTCCTTAGTAGATCTTTTTCATCATTTATTTATTTATTATTTATTTATTCATGTGTTTATTTACTTGGACTCATGTTGATCTCAGCTTTTCCAGCAGCAGGATTACAGGCATACATCACCATGCGGGCTTTCAGGGCCTTCATGGCACGCCCAGGCTTCTATGTGGCACATGGAGTACTGATCCCACATCCATGTGCTTGCCATGCAGGCTCTTAGACAGCTGAGCTATCTCCAGATCCTAAAACATGTAAAAGAGGTAGATAAAGTCTAGCAAATATGTCCACTGTATCACTCCAATGAACTTGACTATCCTTCCTTTGAAGATGATTTGCAGAAGATAAAAGTATCATTAACAATGAAGGAAGGCTGTAGAGATAGCTGGGGGTCTAAGAACTTGCCTGGCAAGTGCAAGGTTTTGAGTTCAATCTCCGATACTGCACATCGTGCTGGTTCTGGGACCCTGGGTACACAGTGCCACCCCAAAAATGGGCATGGTGGGTCACGCCTGTAATCTCAGTGCTGGAGGGGTTGAGGCATGCAGATCAGTATGCGACCCATTACCATATAAGTAAATAAATGAAGTATTTATTTTTTTTAATAAAACAGTAAAGGAAAGCCTAATAGTATAATAATAGTGGCCCAAAGACCCCAACATCTATGACTGGAATATATATTGTTCTATTTTATACCATAAAATTCTGAACAAAAAATTTAACATGAACAGAAAATGAATTATAACAGCTCACATTGTTTTCTAAAACTTGACAATTTTCATTCATGATCATTATATGTAAAGCACAGTGGTAACATTTAAAAGTCATTAAAGTTAATATTCCCAACAGTATCAGCTGTGGTGCAATGTCATGAAGAATGATGTAAATAATCAAAACATGAAACACATTATGACATAACATACACCATTTCTGAAGTTCTATGACATTGCTCATGACACTGTTTAGCTACTTTTCCATTTATGCATTAGTACACCCTGAATGTCTTAAAAAGATATTGTATAAAATGAGTTTCTCACAGTTCTGGAGGTCAGACACGTGAGATTAGGGTGCTAGATGGCCATGCTACCTTTGGGTTACTAAGAGAAAATATCTTCTGGATTCTAACAGTGCCTTGGTTCGTGGCATATGTCCCTTCTATATGCATGGTCTTCCCCTGTGGGTGTATCTGGATCTAAATTCCCTTTTCTGTAAGACTATCAAATAGCATTACTGGGTTATCCTGTTCTGTTGCAACCCCATTTAAACAATTTTCATCAGTAGAAGTCCTGTATTCACATTGTTCATATCACAAGGTACTGAAAATGAACACTTTCACATGTAGAATTTTTTTTTTAATTTTATTTCTTTTGCAGAACCAGGGATTGAACTCAGGCCCTTGCGCTTGCCAGGAAAGCGCTTATTCCACAGAGCCATCTCCCCGGCCCCCTCACCATGTAGAATTTTTTTGGAAGGAAAAATTCAACCTATACATTCACATACTGGAAGATAGGAAATTACACAGCATCAGCCATTTCATAATAACAAAAAAGCAAGATATGCTCCCAGAGCATGTACAGTTTACTATGTAGGATCCTAAAATAATTGGGAAGAAGAACACATGTGTTACCATTCTTCTTCTACTAACTACTATAAACTGTCACTGAAAACCAGTGTACCATGAGCCAATGAATTTTATATGCTGTCTAATCAGATTTTTATATGGATAATAGTCATTTTATAATATATTGTTTAATCAGATTTCTATAGAGATAGTAATTTTAAAGTGACGTTTTCTGAAGAGTCTATGTATTTTAAATGCAGCTCTGAAAATGGAATTTTTCACTTTCTCATCTTTGTTAAGATTTTATCCTTAAACTACTCAAAGTTTTACCCTGTTATAGCCTCAGCACTCAGAAAGGTTGAGTGAGGAGGACAGAAAGTTCACACTGGCCCGATCACCAGGGCAAGTTAATGAGCACACGTTTTAAAATTTTAAACATTAAAATAAGGGCTGGAGATGTAGCTCAGTGTTAAAGTACACCTAGGTTCCATCCCTAGTGTATCCCCAAGCAGTATATACACTTCTTTTACAAAATCAAAGTAGACTTATCCATTTGTTAATTATTTGTTTTGCTTATCTTCAGATTAAAAGAATCCTCATTGTAACTCTCATGTTTGTTGTCATTTGGAGGCTCAAGATTCTAAATAGATTTTTCCAAACTAAACAAAAGATTATCTAAGACTTAGATTAAAAATGTAGATATAGAATTAATTACTGATGAAGAAACATAAGCATTCAATATCTTTATTCACTTATTGAAATTACAACATACTTTCCAACATTGTCTTTCAGATGCAAACAGCTAACAAGGATATTCTTAAACTTTGTGTAAAACCATAAAAATAAAATGTGACTATGTGTTGGAGGGATATTGTATCTAACACTATAAGACTGGAAGGTACTGCTTTATTTTTAATTTAAATTTTAGACTTTAGGCATATGAAACATAAGTGAGTCTATAAAATGTGTTATATAACATTAAATTTTAATAAAATTATTTCAAGAATATGGTTAAAGTTTGTTTTTTAAGAGCAGAATATATTTATTTATTTATTTTATTGCGGAACCAGGGATTGAACTCAGGTCCTTTTGCTTGCCAAGGAAGTGCTTATTCCACTGAGCCATCTCTCTGGCCCAGAATATATTTATTGAGGGAAAGAATGTTTGAAGTTTCAAAATATGCAACATAAATTAAATCAGCCTCTTGTAAGTTTTGAACCTAAATTTTTACTTCTATACTATTTTTAAAATCAAAATCACAATTAGTATAACAAGTTTATCATGTGTTTAGTGATAAGTTTATCACATTCCACAAAATCTACTAGAATATTTTTCATAATAAATCATATATCAAGTTTAACACTTAAAAAATCCAGTGCTACGACAAACAGAAACACCAAAAGAATACCCAGGTTTTGGAGGCAGACTTGTTTACATCAATTGGCACTAATCAGGATCATCCCCAAATATCAGGTCCTGATCTCTGGTGACCTAGGGTTTGTAAGAGATAAGCAAGCAGGAAGTACAGAGCCAGAAGGGCTTGTTGGTTGGTGATTGGTTCTTACAATATGTAGCACCATAACCAGCATGCATCTCAGCGACCAGCATGCATCTCAGCGACCAGCATGCATCTCAGTGACCAACTGTTTCTAAGAGACAAAAGTGACTGGAAGAGGAACAGAAACTATTACCTGAGCAAATAACAGACTGAAGTGTACTGGCTGGGGTGGGGGATATTTTCTGTTCCATCAGTGTTAAATGTGATTTTTTGTTAAATAAATTCTCTTAGGTTTATTCCTTAGCTCTTCTGAATAATTGAAATGACATGTTCATTTTCCCTAAATCAGATTCACTGGTAATAACCTTCTTTAAGTAGTTGGTTATTTACTTGGAACATTAAATCAAGTTGTATACGGGTATTACTACAATCATCAAGGAGAAAAAGACAGAAGGAGTCAATCATATCACATCTATGTTAATGATAGTAATAAATTATTTTCTGAATAGCATAATAAACTAATGGGCAATAAACTACATGCATTTTCAGTAAATAGTATGAATGTTTTCCTACCTAATTTTTCAAAAAGAAATGTATCCAGAAACATTTAATAATTCATTTTGATGTAGTTACAATTCCTTGTAACAAAATATTTATATGAGATTAGTATTTAATGCAGTGGAAATTTTGAACTGGAGAAAATCTCTGCTGAAATTTGAGTGATATTAGGCCTCCACATAGATCCTGTTGACAAATCTCTTTTACAGAATAAATTTGGTATTTTGCTTGAGCTGGAAACAGCATTTGGAATGTCTGTATGAGTATAAATCTGGAAGCTACAAATTGACAAGATGCTTGATGACATGTCAAGCGATATTTGCAAATATCTCTGGTGTTGGCACAATTCATATTCAAATAAGAACTTGTCAGATGCATACCATTTATGTGTAAACTAAGAAACAGGATTGAAGGAGAGGGAGGAAAGGAGACGAGATTTTATACCCATTACTAGATTTCAGAGAATTAATTGGTAAATGCCACACAAATTGATCACTTGTAAGATAAAGGAAAAAGACTGTATGGTTCATAATAGACCAACATATGAAAATTAGTCAGCAGTGAGATAATCTGAGTCCTTCAGAGTCATGAAAAAGAACTTGAATTTTAACTATATTCAGAAGTTGTGATTTTTTTCACTTCAATACTGAAATATGTTCACATTAGATTCACAGTGTTCTAGGTAAGAACTATCAACATTGAGAGAAGAAAAGCCAAGGAGTTGGGGCTGTGAAAAATAAAGGAAGATTCTGAAAGGATGTTAGGATTTATAATAGGGAAAGATTTAGAGTGGCTTCTCTAATTTATAAATTTGCACTGGGTGAGAAGGAACATCCGAAACCGGAGTGGCTGAAATTTTAAATAAAAAATAATCACCTTCTTGCCATTTGAAAATCTGATGACAGAATTTGAAGCAACTGCAACAATAAAAGTTTTAGGGCCATTCTTCGGTAGAGAGTGAGGAATACAGGAAGAAAACAATCTCAAATTTTGCATATAAACTGTAATGAAATATGTGATTTATGTATAAAATACACAGATACATTTAAGATATAAAACATCCCTGTAAAGAATTTTTAAAAAAATACCATTCTAATTTGGGTTTGTATTCCAGATAGAGACAGCAGTTTGAACCCAACAACTTAAAGCCAAAAACAAACAAGCAATCTTTAGAGGATTAAAGTGGAATACTCACGCATTTTATAGAATATATGAAATTCTTGGGACATAATTAAAAATTACTTAACAAATGAAGTACCAGGACAAAAGAAAACATTATTAAGAAGAAAGAAAAACAATTTAGAACAACTCAGATTTGGTTAAACTGATGAATTACATAAAATAAACAATCAAACCTTGTAAGGACAGCTAATGAAATGCATTCTATGCCGGTGACAAGTGAATGTGTATGAATCTTATAAGGTCTGTTAAGAAAGGTCAAAGAGAGAACTCAGAATTGAAAGTACAATATTTCAGATTTTAAGTTAAATAGAATTGAGATAGCAATAAAATAAACGGTATATCTGAAGATGAAAGGATAATTATGAGAGAGAAAGACAGAGAGAGAGATGAAAGAGAGAAGAAAAATGAATACAAATTTAGAGAAATCTGAGATCATATCAAATGTCTAAAATCTTCTATAATGAAGACAGAAATGGTAGTCTTAACAATTATTTAGGTGAATAATCATAAAATCCCTACCATTTCAAAGATGTCAGTATACAGATGTAATAATCTCCATTCACCTCAAGAATAATGATCAAAACAAAATAACACATCTGGAAAAATATAAAGAAATATTCATTGCTTAGGTAAGCGCAGGGGCCAGGCTTCTATCCCTGGTATCACATGCTGCATTGTCCCCACAACCAGGCACAATGAACCAGTGATGGAGTCCAGGTGTGGAGGCATACGCCTGGAATCCCAGTACTAGGGAGGCAGAAATCAGGAAGATCGTGGAGTCCAAGCTGCATAGTGAGACCCTGCACAAAAAAAAAAAAAATTAAAAAGAGAAAGAAATATTCAAAAATCATGACAGCAAATCCTAAAAGCAGCCACAGTAAAATAACACACTATCTAGGGAACATGTGTAGGCATATCTGAGTTATTATTGTCTTCTCCATTAAAAGTATAAACTTTAGAAGATAGTGGATTTATATATTTAAAGTATTGAGAGAAAAAAATCAGCACATAATTTCAAATCTACAAAAACATAATTCAAGCACACATGTGAAGCAAATAAATAAAAAGAAAGCCAAGAGGATGCCTCACAGCAGTGGTGCACTAAAGGAGCTGCTAAATTAAATTTCTCGGCTTGAAGGAAAATTTTACCAGTTGGAAACTCAGATCTTTAGAAAAGATTTAAGAGCATTGGAAATGAGTTCTTAGGGAATTTAAGGTACTGAAGTGTATTGAGCAGATGTGTGATATATGTGATTCATATTTTTAAAATAACAGATATCAGAAGAGTTAACTGTTTGATGATTGTAGTTCAAGCACTAACAGGGAGCCTTAGTGACAAATGTCAGAGTGCCAATGGTGCTACAATTACTGCTCCCTGTGGTGTCAAGGCCAAAATTGGTCTTGAGTCCAGTTATCAGTGAAATGTTTCTTTTTGCCAGTGCAATGCCACCTGAGTAAAGGGTACCATATCTTTTTAGAATAGGGCCAAGTGTAGTATGATTTGGGCCACTGGCGGTATAGCATTCTTTCCTCTCCAGTGGACCCATGTGTTCTTTATTCCTGCCTTTTTACCTTTGTTTAAAACCCATCTACTTGTCCAAAATTGTGTTTTGGAAACATGACTTTTCTTTCAATTGCCAACCCCAAAATACCTGACATTCTACCTTAGATTTCTTTTGATGGTAAGGAATTAGGTAGTAACTTTCTTCTGTGTTCATATTTAAATAGAATTCTTAATATTTACACTTTGCCTGTCTCGTAGACATTATGTGTTCTTTATTATCTATGTATTTTAGGTAGTTCAGACTGCCTTTCTCAAATAGTAAAAAAATGACACCCATTCGACAAACACATACCTGGAAGTTGTTGTGTATAAACGAGAGCCTGGAGAGTAAGTGTAATCTGAAAGGTACAATAGATACTGTGAAAGGGAATGAACCTGTTCAAAGGGAAGGAAGCGCTGAGATTAGGAAAAGAACAGGAGAGGAGGGAAGGAGGAGAAAGATATTTGTATATAAATAGATGCAGGATGGCTTTGAAGCTTCTACTGCTGATTTCTGCTGGTTTACAGAGAGGAGCAGTTGAGGCTTAAATCTCCCTCTCTCCCTCTATCTCTGTCTCTGTCTCTCTCTCTTGCTCTTTCTCTCTCTGTCTGTCTCTCTGTGTGTCTCTCTCTGTCTATCTCTCTGATTCTCTCTCTTGTCCTTTTAAATTTCTTACAACATTTTTTCCATCTTTGCATGCTTGTATCTGGTAATCTGATCAACTAATTTGAAGACATTATGTAATACAGTAACCACTTATTGAATTCCTATTGATTTGCTTGGTGATATTCTGTATCATTTCTCATGTTTTGGTTCTTATTTTTTTTTTTACTGTTTTGTAGTCTCTTTAATAATAAAGAAGAATTGGTTTAGTTTAAGACATATTTTAGTAACAAAAAGAAATGATGTATAGAACAAAAGTAGATTTCTCAGTTATGTTAGCACATATTTCTAGAGTGCTCTCCTGCATCAAGTTGAAGAGAATTGATCCAGCATCTTACATATGTTACATTATTATAGCTGAGTAAACAGAAATGCAGGGATTGCCACTGGCATCAGAATATTTTACCCATCAATAATCACATATAAACTCAACGTAGTTTGATGGAGGGTTTAAAACTCATGTGAACCAAAAATGGTTTAGCCCAGTTTCTTTTGTCAACACACTAGACATTGAATGAAACCGTGACTGACAGCAAAGGTAAACTGAAGCGGGGCACAGAGATCATAAAGGAGCTCTCAAAGACCAACACAAAATTATTCAACAGAGCTCAACCTGAATTGTTGAAGGAAGTAAATTTTAATTTAACAACATTAAGTGGCACACCATTGCTTTAACAAAAGTAGTCAACCCTAGCTATGAAGCTGTCAGCACTCTAATAACATATTCTAGAAGACAAAAAGAATGAATACATCTTTAGAACTAATACTTGTAGAGATGGCGACAGAACAGTAATCATAGCACTTTGGGACCACACAAAGATCGTTTCCATTATTACGATGCTTCAAACTATGGGGGGAACTAAATTTTACCAAAAATTATATATTATATTTAACTGAATATATAAATGACACTCAGAATGATATGAATTGATCCAGAATGGAGGATTCACATTTTAGAAAACGTCTTCCATTTATAGAGTTTGAATTCCTACTGAGTCACTGATCTTTTTCTT
>NDGM011208367.1:0-12217 GCA_002564305.1 Octomys mimax | reverse complement strand
ATGGGATTTCCAGTCCAACTTTTCTAAGGAGTCTCCATACTGATTTTCATAATGGTTGCACCATTCCACTTTCCCACCAGCAGTGGAGAAGCGTTCCCTTTTCCCCACAGCATACTTCAGCATGACTTATGCACCAGTTTTTGTTCTATTTTCTAAAATGACTCATGTTCAGCTCCACAAAAAAATGCATATTTGGGTATCATTTGCTGGAACATTCTATATATATCCACTAAGTCCATTTATTCAAAGCTCTGCTTCAGTTGTGCTATTTCTTTATTAATTTTGTGACTGTGTGACCTATCTTTTTGGGATAAAGAGATGTTAAGTTCTCTTGTTAAGTATGTGGTATTGGACATCAGATTTTTCATGTCCATTAAGATTAATCCTGTATAGTTGGGGGCTTCCATATTTGGTGAATATACTCTTATGAGTGTGACCTCTTCCTCTTCAATTTTACCCCTAATCAGTATATAGTGGCCTCCTTTATTTCATTTGATAATTTTTGGTTTGAAGTTGAGAATGTTTGAGAACAAGATTGGTACTCGTGCTATTTTTCTGAAGTGATGGAGTGTGTAGTATTGTTTTCAATTCTTTGAATTGAAGCCTATGAATTTCTTTTTCAGTTAACTGTTTCTTGTGTATAGAATATTGTTGAATTGTGTTTCTGAATCTACTATGCCAGTTTATTTAGTTTAATTGGGCAATTGATCCCATTTACTTTGAAGGTTATTATTGAGATAAATTGAATTGAGGATGAAAAATTATTGACCTGCTCTTGCATACTCCTTTTTCTCCTATGTTTAATCATTTCCCCTGTTTAGTGTGTTCTTTCTATTTTCTTTCATAAAATTCTGATCACTTTTGTTCCTCTCTAGAACATCTTATAGTAATCTGAGTAGGTTGGCTTTGTCATCATGAAATTCTTTATTTGCTCTTTGTCATGGAGTCTGCTTAGAAAACTAGGAATGGATTCCAATTTATATCAGCTATTCCTCTACTGGCAATTTTTCCTGCAGGATCTAAAAACATGATATCATAGTGATATATGTGTAACTGTGTATATGGAAGCACAATTTGTGATTGGAAACAAAAAAGATGTCCATCACCTCAGGAATGGATTAAAAATATGTGGTATTTTTATACGACGGAGTATTACTCAGCCATAAAGAATAATAAACTCGAAGCCTTTGTATTGAAGTGGATGCCACTTGAAGATTTATTCATAAGGGAAATAAACCAGACTTACATGTGTAAATGTCATATAGTCTTCCTAGTATAAGAAATCAAAAGAAATAAAAATAGAATTGTATAACACAATTAAAAGGAAAGCAAGAACTGGAGGAGTAGCCAATGAAGAGAGAGCAAGGAGAAGAACTAGAAATCTTGACAGAGATAAGCCACTCAGTTATATTTACAAGGTGGGGAAGGCAAGGATCCTGAGAATATTCAGAAGATTTTTAAATCTAGCAGTTAATTGGAAGGATTCTCACCATGACTAAGTAAATATGGTGACATCTGTGAACTAAGCAACTGCACTGAAGATGGCAATTTTTCATAGTTGAATGTCTATTTAGAATGCCTGTCATTATGGTCTTCCCAATACATTCTGCTTGTCATGACACAATGGTTGCTAATTTGCTGTCATTTGGATAGATGTTCACTGATAAAGAAAGGGACTGGTGAAAGAAGTCAGGATACCGGAAAAGGAGTATTGTGAAACTGTTCTGCTACAATGCTGTATATGGTTAGATTTCAAAATTTATGTATAAAATATGTAATGGTATATTCCTATTTAAAAAATATATTTTAATTTTTTAAATTTTTTCATCATATTCTCTAGGGACTTAACATTAAAGATATCAATACTTGAAATATACCTGTTCCATGTTATGCATAAGATGTTTGTTATTCAGACTGATAGTGAGGTTAAGCTCGACAGTCTAGGTTGAAGAATAATAATAATAAGTTTCTTTACTGGAGGATTAACAACCTAAGGTTGTAAACCAAAAATTAGAGAAAAGGATGGCCACAAGGAAAGCCAATATTTTGGCCCTAGCCTTCCAAGCTCAATTAAGACTCAGGACATATAAGAACCTGTACTGTAATATCTTGTAATTCAGTTGTGTCACAAATTTTCTGACGAAGGAGATTATGAGGCCAGAGAGGAAAGTGATCGATGATGTAGAGTGTGCCTAAACAGGGTCACATGGAGAGAAAACTTTTTCTCAGGCTTTCACAGACAGCTCATTGGGCAAGCAATTGCCATGACTCATCCACATGGCTGACACTGACAAAGCATCTACAATCTGGTATATATGGTCTCAGCAGAAGTCAAAGCAAGGACAAATAGCAGCAATGTCTACAGACAGCAAGTCTGTCTCCCTCATGCTGCATTCAGCTGATTGACCCCAGACTAGGTGTGGCACACACACGCATAAACCTAGCAGCACATATGTTCATGATCAAAGAAGAATTCACACCCAAAATAATGAGTTAATTACAAACAGTAGAAGTCCACCCCAAGACTGTATGAGTTTTTGGAGGAACAAGCAAACACAAAACATAAGATTTTACCTCCAAATTTCCAAAGTCTTATACACAGCCCTTTGTGAAAATGATATTTTATTCCTTCTCCAAATGTTTTCAAAGCCCTAAAAGCTTCAAAATTGCAGAAAAGCCAAGTTCCAATTCTCCTCCGAAATTCAAGCAATTTTTTTACTATGAGACCTTGTACAAATGAAAAGATAAACACTTCCAATGTGCAGTGGCACATGATGAACACTACTACTCCAAAAGGTACGGACAACAGGGGAATATAAAGCATTGTGACCAACACAAGCCCAAAACCAGAAAGGCAAGCATTACGTTCTATAGGCACAATTAGAGTTCTAAAATCCTTACATGTTTTCACACTAACAACATTTTAGGCTGTAGCTTCCATGGCTTGTCTCTCAACCTGCGTTTTCACCCTCCTTGCACCTTCCCTTAGATGATCCACATTTCTGTCTTTTTCAAAATTTTGGGGTTTCCAGTGAATAGCCATCTCAGTCACAACTTTACACACTGCCCTCCTGAGACATCCTGCATGGCCTCCAAGGTCTTCTGAAATCTAGGTTTAAGCCTTCCTAACTTCAGAACCTTGAATTCTAAATGCACACAGAATAGAAAACACAAGCATGATGCCAAGGTTTGCTACCAGGTAGAGCAGTAGCAAGGTTTTCCTTTCTCTCAGCTGTAGGGGTGGAGTGCCTGGATTGCTGAGCACTGTGACATTGATTTTGAGGAATAAATTTTCTATGCCCACCTCAATATGTAACTGGTGTTGTCACTGTCTCCATCCTGGAACATAAGTTTCTTTGACTTTCCCCTCAAGGGAAAGCTGCTCAACTTGCAATTCTGAGACTGCAAAGGAGGAACAGCAGCTGTGATGAACTCAGGCTATCCTACTCTTGTTCCTTCTTGGAAATGGAGATAATCTCAGTGTTATCTTTACATCCTACAGCTTTATTGGAACTTCATTTCACTACATACTCACAATATTTTAAATCGTCCTTTTGGGCTCTTTACTTTTTATTCTCAACCTAAAACTGACTAAATGCCCCCAATATCCAGGACACCAACTCAATATTTGACTGCTTTTAGATTTCATTTGCAAGATTAAGCAATCCATCATGCGTGATCTCAGTCTCAGGCAAAATATCTGGACATGAGCAAAATTCACACACAGTTTATGAGGAAACAGAACACTCATCATCTGAAATCCAACAACCAATGAAGTCATTCTTCAGAGCAGAAAACTCCCCTGAGTGGTCTTTACAGGTGGAGTTTGAATCAGGTTTCTGGTCTTCTGACCTCTGACCATAGTCTCCCATACAGGACAGCTGAAGATATTCCAGTGCTTCTCTTGTAGGAAACACCTCTAAAACTGTGCTATCACTTCCCATAAGCAATTTACATGCTTCCAATGCACAAGATCAGGTTTATGTAAGCAACACCCCAATTTTGCAGAATCAAATTCTGTCTTGGTTAATTTTCTGTTATTGCTGAGACAAATATCTGAAACCCAGAAACAAGAAAGAGATGGTTTGGTTGGCTCACAGTCAATGGAGGTTTCAGTTCATATACAACTGGATCCAAGGCAGATTGGCACATGGCAAAAGTCAGTGGTTCACGATGGCATAATATAACAAAAGAAGGGCAAACGGGAGGAGTAAGAACACCAATGGTTACAGAGGGCAAGTTGATGTCCCTTAAGGTGCATTCAGGCTATCTTCCTCAGGTGGCCTGTTGTACTCACACCCCATAACCTCAGCAGTGCTCACACCCAGAATCCCAGTAGATGATGATTTAATCACAAACTCAAGTAGTTCATCCCATGAATGCAGTAGGCAATGCTTCTACCCACTAAGATCAATAAACAGTTCATACACTGGAAACGTGCTAATAAAATATCACACATACTCAAACAGCTATACATATTTATGATTCTATTCTCCCATTTTCATGGTATAGTATTTGACACTCATGACAAATTTTAATTTAATTCTTTCAAGTTGATAAACAATGTAATATTCATAAAAATTTCATAAATGAAATAATCAGTAACATGTTCAACCTCACTAAATATTAAATGGTCAATGAACAGTCAAATATATAGATCATTGTTGTTTGCCAGAACTAGCAGGAATTATAGATAAAAGGAAAATTTTATGTTTGAAGAAAATTTACCTGTGGTATGAAAACAATGTTTTCAGGATTTGAGCCTCAATTATCAAGTAGTTCAAAATATTAACATATTATTGATTTTATGTTTTACATTTAGAAGTCTTTACCTGTTCTTTCTGCTACAACAAAATCCCTTAAACTGGATCATTCGAGATATATATATATATATATATATATATATATATATATATATTGTTGTTGTAGATTTTGAAATCTCCAAGATTAACATTCATGCATGGTGAAGCCTTGCTTACTCTTGCTGAAGTCTCTCAAGGAAAAAGTATAAAAGTATGAACAGGGGGAATAGTAAACGAGAACTGTGAGTCTTGCTTTATAGCTCAGTGAACTAAAGCATCTGGTTAGGCAGAGCTCAGCAGCTGGAAGTTGGTACCTGGTATGCCATGACAGCCCCTCCCACTGGGTGCCCTGAGATGCTATCTGAGACTGGGTGTCATGGCATATGCCTGAAATCCAAGCGCTTGGGAGACTGAAAACAGGAGAATCACTCTAAGTTTGATCTGTATAGTGAGACCCTGTAGCCCCCATAGACACTGTCCTAAATAAGGAAATAAAAATAATAGAATAAATAAAGGAGAACTGTGTGCCAGCAAACAAGCTTAAAGTATGGAAAGCTTTACGCTTTGAAATAAACTTACACTGTCAATGACATACAAGTGTTTTAGCTTTGTGGAGAAGAACAGAAGGGATGAACCTAGTCCTTCAGAAACATTAATAGAGGCCCTTATTATTTTTTTCAGGGATGTACTCACCTGACTTAACTTTCAAAGACCCCATGACTTAGTACTACAGCACATCAACGGGCGAGCATTCAGATTTTATCATCTTCCTATGCCTTGCAAATGGCATCTAATGGGTACAGATGGTAAAAATCTGTTTATTTGATGAGATATTAACAATTTATAAGTTCATGGAGGAAAATTGGGCTATTTCTTGACATACATGTATTTTTTTCCTATGTAATTTAGTACAGGATCTACAGGGTCTCACTACACAATTTGGACTTGTAGTGACCCTCCTATTTTCAGACTCCAAGCACTGGGATTATGGGTGCCTGCCACCATGCCCCTCTCCACCCATGTTTTCATAAAATTATTTTTACACTGTTAGTAGATAGATCAATATACATAAACTATCTCACGCCAGTCCTCCTTTATAATTCTGTACATGTTGTGATAGCAATTATCTTGGACTATTAGAGTTCTGAAAACATAAATAATTTACATTTTCTTTCAGATACATTTACTGGTCCTCCGTGGAGTAGGTAAATGGCATTTATTAAAATTCAGTATTATCATCCTTGCTTTCTCTTTTTTAAAAGTGAGTCTTGCTCTAACCTCTACAGAAAACAGTTTTTTTTAAACAGAGATCTCTTCAGGGCAAACGGTAGATTTGTTAGTTTCATGACTACATGAATAAAAAGAACTTTCCAGTGGTAGAAAGTTTCGTGGGCTTTCTAGCTGTCCATGAAACCTTGAAGCTGCTCATTTATGACACAAATGTATTGCCAGTGAAGCATCCACTTGGTCTGATCTACATCTCTTCCAAGGATCTATCAGGCAAAGCCCACCATTATGAAAGAAGCTAATGATGTTGTTTCATGACTAACCAAGAACACTATTTTTAATCCAGGATTCCATGTAACTCCAACACCTTCTTTTAAAAATGTGACTGATTAATACCCAGGCTTGAAAGCTAGACCTCACATTATTCCTGAGTAAATAAGACAAATTTGAGTCCATTATACATGTGAAGAAGCCCTCTGGAGACCAAAGGACAGTGTGGGGAATCATTTTTATATTACTTTAGTTCTTTAAAGGCAGTATTGCAACTGAGAGGAGAGTCCATAGTAGAATAACAATTTTTTACCTTATAAACTATGGAGAAATGTACACATGTCACCACCTCATCATGTCTTCAAAAGGATCAATCTTTCTTTGCTCACCTACAGTGAAGAACATTTTCAAATAAGCTTTATTTTATTCTGATCTTCTTGATCACTAGAATACTCAACCACTTAATCAAATATTTACACATATTAGTTTATTTTTCTCAGGACAATCTCTAAAACTGGCAAGAACACAGACTGCATAAAACACAATCAGTATATCAATCTTCAAAAGCCATCCTCATAATCGAGATAGATGGTGCTTCTATTATGCATGGTAACCTGTTGAAGGATTTCCTAGGATAAGGTTTCCAGATGCCATTCCCACATTAAATTAAAAATAGTATATGCAACCTTCTTCATTGTTGAAGTGGTCCTCCCCTGGGCATACCTGCTGGACTCAACAAATCTATCAATATCCTTTTAACTTTCCCATGTCCCTTGACTGTTGGTAAGTACCTCTGCTAAAATGGCACTGGTTTCTTACATGTCACATGTAGAATGGTTTAGGACAAAATGTCAGGATGGATAAAGTGAAGGGGATATAAGAATGGAAGGTGTAGAACACTGGAAAGTAAACAATTTACTTGTAAAAGCTCTAATGTATTTCATTTCATGGTGAGCCAAACACCTCAAAATGCAGGATATGGATGGACAATAATTTTGGTGCAATATAAAACTTCTAAAGAGCAGGTGCTGTAAAACAGATCCCTAACATGATGTATAATGTTTATGAGGTTTTCCTATGTGTTGCCACATCTTGATCTATCCAGGTTTAAAATATTTCAATGCACATGTAAAGTTGTTGTCCCAAGTTTCCACCTGATCTTGTCTTTGCTTAGTTTTACAATTTTAAACCAATCAAGTAATTGTATATTTAAAACCAAAATAAAACAATGTTGCTTTGCTTTTTCCCACATAATACCAGAAATCTCCTCACTGGCACTTCTTGCTCCTCACCAACTAGCCCAACTCCCCTCATTAATCAGAGACCCCAAAAACCTCTCCACACATTCCATAATATGAAACATGTGAAATATATACCCACCAATATAGAAGATTGTACCTTTAGAGAAAGTAATCAAGGGACCACCAATTAATCGTACTGCCAATTTTGACTTTATTGTTTTGCCAAAGGGCTTTGTGTTGGAAATCTCACATGGCAAACTTGTCTTTTCATTTTCCAGCTATTCGGTCATATTCTCTCCTATCTGTAAAGTACATCTTGGAAAATCAGAGAACCAAGGAATCCTCAGTATTGGGGTCACACAATAGGGAAAAGATTTATAAGAGTAATTTTGAAATTGTGAGTGCTGGTAACCACTGGCGCTTGAGGAAGTTTAGACAGATATTTCCATTTTTACCAATATTTGGAGGAAAATTTTGGTGGAGAATGTTACCTTGGGTAGTTTGAATGGAAAGTCTGAAGGAAACTGTACATTTAAGAAAGAAACACCTCCCTAGTAGGGGCTGTCTTTGGGACCCATTATGGTCCCCTACCAGAGCAACATGTTGTCACCAAAGGGCCTGGCCAAGCAGTTGATTGGTGGATCATGAGCGAGATCGCAGAGCTCTTTTTGAATTCGCCTAAGAGCCATTCTATTTAATTCTTGGGGCCTCAATATTGGCACATATCTCGGGGCCTGTTCCAGGTCGTCGGTGTTTTTGGGCTTCAAGGAACAGAGCAAAAGCCTGAAACAATGGGTTCATGGGTTAAGGGCTCATTTTCTGGTTCTGCAATCTGCTGGGAAAAGCTGCCTGGAATAAAGATGGCAGAAGGAGACAGCTGGTGTCTGTTGCTCTGTCACCTTGGCTGTTTCTGTTCACTTGTGGCTTGAGGCCACCTCCTGCGATGATTCAAGAAGTTTGAAAGTCTAGGGTCTGGCAGATTGCTACCTGTTTGGAGGACACTTCTAGAGAAGCTAGAGGTCCTAGCTGGCGCACCTACCGCGCTGCTGTATCTGGTCCATTAAATCAGGTCCCTGGAACTGCTTTTATTCCTTAAGTGAGGTAACAATGGCCTCAGAGAGTGTATCACTTGTAGGTGGGGACTGACGCAGGTGGGTGGGGGCATGGCAGTGAAGAGGGCTGACAATAAACTGTGGTTGTGCAGCCAAATCTCTCACCCAGTGCTTGCTCCTTTTACTGCCAAGTAAGAACTGCCAGAAATCAAAGTAAATAAGTGAGTTTCATTAATCGTCCCCTACATCTTTCCTCAGCGTCACTTTCCATTTTCATTTATGACACTGTTTTCTCTACAGATCTTTCTTTGAGTGTAAGTGCAGCATGCTACAAACTTTAATGGCATATTTATCTCCTAGGACACATAAGCTGTGTGTTAATATCTAAAGGAAATTGAATATTGAGAGAATATTTTTAATAAATTAGCATGTTCTTCAAGGTTTATGTTTTATACAAATATAATGTGTAGAGAAGTTAGATTTAGATTTAAAACCAATAAGAATTTTTAATCACCCTTCAGGTAACTGAGATGGAGGACCGAACTAAGAGAAATTATTGCTTCATCCGCCATAAACTTATAGGTAAACGTAGCACTGTTGTACTCATTTTATCTTATTAATATTATGTCTGTATTCATTTTTTGAACTTACAAGTCATTCTTATTTACATTTAAAGAGAAGACAAAATAACAGTAAGAAAACAATTAGAAATGATATTGAATTTCGCTAACGAAATCAATATGAATTTTACAGTATTGTAAATTGTATTGTCTTCATTTTAGTTGTGAATGTTACCAAATCTATGTATACAAAATTAGAAAACAAAAGAAAAAAAACACAAGCCTTAACTACTACTTTCCATAGACCAACAGAAATCAACAGTACAGTTATTCCTGCTATCCTTGCACACAGACGTAGATGTATCGCTTCCTCACCAAACGTACTGCTCCTGCTCTTTACTTCATCCCAGTAACTTATTCGTTTTGAACAGATTCATTGCCTTTTCTGAGTATCTATCATACCTTTCAGATCTTATTTATTTTTTGGTGTTCTTACATTAGGTAGACAATATGATGTTTGCTCACGCGGGCCTGATTTATTTTACTTAATATTAAGGTGTCTAGTTTCATCCATTTATTGATAAAAGCTTCAAATGTATCCTTTGTATTACAGAGTAAGACTCCACTGCATAAAATACCACGTTTTTTCTATCCATTCCTCAGTTTATGGGCATTTGCACTATTTCCAAGATCTAGCTATGACAAATGTTGCTCCTATAAATATGGATGTACATATGCAGCTTTTGTATAATGTTTTCATTTTATTTGCAAAAATACCCAGGATTACAATAGCTGGTTGGGTGGGAACTACAAGCCCAGTTTTTTGAGAAATCTCTGCCCTGACTTCCATAGGGTTTGATTCTTTATAAACTATCACCAGCACTGAAAGAGGGCACCTTTGTCCCCATGGTCCCTCCAGCATTTGTTATTAGTTGACTGCTTGATGATAGTTATGCTTTGGTTGCTGAGTCAGCGTTTCAGGGTTATTTTGATTTTCAATAAATCATACTCTTCATTTTTTATGCCTTGCAAAAATGCAGGCTACTATCATATATATTATTATTCATTTTTTTCTTTTTAAACTCCTTCAGTCTAGAACATCCCTACTGGTTTCTGTACTTTTTTGTCACTAATATTTTTGAAAAATGCAGCATATGCTGAAACATACATGCACATTTTCAAGTTTTAAAAGTTTCATACTAAACATAGTGAATTTGAGAGCCAGGAAGACAGCAGTACAAGGGACTGCTTAAATTTGTTGTATGAATGCTGTAGTTACAATAATAGGAAATTATGAGTATAAATGTTCTATTGACTTTTGGACATATAAACTATATTTCTTTCAATGGAAATTTCTATTCTTGTTTTCTGTGAAAAATGGAGAGACATATGCAATTTGCCTACATTTTCAAATACTCAAAAGGTGGAAAAGTCATGTTGGCCACATAAGTTATATTTCCTTCACCAGAAATATGTATTCCTCTTTTCTATGATAAATTGAGAAGTTGATAAATCTTGTGTTTATGTTTTCAAATATGAAAAGTGTGGAAAAGTCCTGTTTTGTGTATTTCTTCTGATTTCACAATAAGTTTTCATTGTTAAAATAATGTAAATATACTTTAAATATTTTCCTTTTTATTTCATTTTTTGTGTGGGTCTGGCTCATCCTGCCCTAAGGGGCATATTTACTAAATAACACACAATGTCCAAGATTATAATTATATCTGCATAAATACTGGCACACTCAAATTCCTTCAGCAAATACTTTTGTGAAACATTCAGCATCAGAAAAACAAGGCGGGGATGTATATTTATGGATGTTATTGAACTCATTACTCCACTTTAACTAATAGATCAATTATAAAGAATAGGCACATAAAGAGCAGAGTTGAAGAAAAAAAAAAACTTTTGAACAAAGGCACTTTATAGCTGTCTACCCAGTGCTCCACCTAAAATACCAGAATGTGAATTCTTCTCAGTAACACATGCAGATTTCTCTGATATTCTCCACATGCTACTCAATAAAATACACTTAAGTAAATAAAGAAATTTAAATTATCCTATTCATAAGAAATAGCACATTGAAACTAAAATAAGGAAAACCAGACAAATTATGATCATGCATGAAAACTAAAAATAACACTTCCATAATCAATGTGTCGTAGAAGAATTCCAAGATGAATGTAACCCCTTCTTTTGAGGTAAATTAATGCCAGTGCAACATACCAGAACTAACGACCAAATAACACGAGGCCTGAAATAAGTTTTCTGTTGGGCATGCTCGCATTAGAAAAACAGAGCAAGCCCAAACAAAGAACATAGAGTTGCACCTGAATACACTTGAAAAACAAGAAAATCCAAATCCAAATTGTGTGTATCAAAGAAAATATGAAAAACAGAGCACAAGCCAATAAAAGTGAGACCGATAAAACTATGCAAAGAATTAATGAATCAAAGGGCTGGCTGTAAAATTGTACAAGCCAAATAAGTAAATCCTTAGAAATTCTTACAACTAAAGGAAAGAAAAAATTCCAAATCAAACCAATAAATAATGAAAAGGTAAAATTCTAATGCACCATTCAAATCCATTTGAGTATTACTGCCTAATTTCAAAATCTGTGCTCTTAAAAAATTGAAAAATCGAGATGAAATTGATGCATTGAGAAATACAAATGAATTTCTCAATTTGTTGAAGAAGGTATGAAAACCTGGGGTAAGCCAACAACACCCAACACAATTGAAGTAGAATTAAAAATTTCATCATCAAAGAGCTAGGATTTAATGCAGGTCTCTTTAAAAATATATATTTTACTTTACTTTAAAGAATAAAAACAAAAACAAATAGCAAAAACAAAGACATAAACAGGGTAACATACATATGATACCTATTTTGAAACAAAAATAGGAAATTAAGAGTAGTTCTCATGTTATGTATTTCTATTGTAATATCTATTTCTCAGAACAAAAAATATAGGTTTGCAAGCTTGGACAAATAATTGAACAGTAAACTTGTTTGTTTTCTTTTTCTTTCTTTCTTTCTTTCTTTCTTTCTTTCTTTCTTTCTT
>NDGM011208364.1:3606-23650 GCA_002564305.1 Octomys mimax | reverse complement strand
AACTCAGGCCCTTGTGCTTGCCAGGGGAGCACTTATTCCACTGAGCCATCTCCCCAGCCCTATAGTACATTCTTCTTCTTAAATTATATTATGAATTTAGATTTTCCTTTTATTTATTTTTAATAATTTATCTATATTGTTGATTTCTATTATTGTCTATATCTTATATGATTCTCTTCCTATTTGTTTATTACAGAAGCATCATGATAAAAAATTACGTCCTTTATTTTGAACATTTAATCTCATATAATATGTAAATCTATAAAACTATTTCTAAGCACTATTTTAGTTATTTCTTGAAAAGTTGATAGTGTGTACTGTAATTCATTATAATTCATACATTAAAACATTTTAGTTTACTTTGTGATTTGCCTTTTGGATTGATTCATGGATTATTTACAAATTAGTTATTTTAGGACTGGCTAGATAGCTCAGTGGACTATACCTGCCAGGCAGACACAGGGACTGAGGTTCAATTTCTAGCCTGCCATGCCAGCCTTGGCCCCTGGTGTGCCCTGAGACAGGGATTGAGACTGGGCATGGTAGTACACATATGTAATCCAAGCACTTGGGAGGCTGAAAACAGGAGAATCACTACAAACCCGTCTTATGTAGTGAGACCCTGTAGATCCTGTACCAAATACATTAAAAAAAAGCCCAGAACAACAACAACAACAAAACCAAACTGGTTATTTTATACTTAAATATTTAAAAATTTGTAGATATTTATTGTTACTGATTTTTAACTTAAATTTGTGGGTTGGTGATATAGCTCGGCAGTATAAGTGCCTTATTGGCAAGCACAAGGTCTGGAGTTCAATCTCCAGTAAACAAATAAATACTAATTCATATGGGTGGGTAGTATATCTTGTCTCAAGCTATGACCTAGCCTGATGGATTTTCATAAATATTTCTAGACATATAAAAAATGTACATTCTGTAGTTATCAGGTAAGATATCAACAAGTTGATTTGTTTCATATACTCCTTAAACACATAGTCAGAGAATAATTTTGTCCAAATTTTAGTATACTTGCATGTTTACCATTGACTATGAGACCATGTCTTGGTTACTTTTCTTGTTGCTAAGATCAAAAACCTGAAAACAAAGTTAAAGGACGAAAGGCATATTGAGCTCACATCTATAGAGGTTTCAGTTCATAGCTGTTTGTCTCCAAGGCAAGGTGGCATAGCAGAGGGGGCATTGTAAAGGGACACAGTTCATACAGGCAGAAGATAGCTAAGTCAAGCAAGAAACCAGCAATGACTGACAATAGTTTCTTTGTACCCCTTTTATAGTCTATCTAGGCTACCTGGTCTAGGGCAGTGCCAAAGCAATCAGTGGACTGCTTTGGTAATCAAACACCCTTATTGCTCTCATCCCACATTCTAGCTCTAGCCACCTCTGAAAAAGCCCCGCCTACAGGTGCATGAGGCTTTTAGAGGCTATCTAGATACAAGCCATAACATTCTGCCACTGCCTCTGCAAAGGCTCAGGCAACCTTAATGGAAAAGGCATTTAGTTCCTCCCCAAGAATTGCCAACATTTTAACAGTTTCAGTGATGCTGAAAAGTCTAAGTGCAAAGTCTCCTCCTATTTAAGAAAAACTCAGCTGAAAAGAAAGTTAAGCACTTCCAACATGCAATGGCACAAGACAGATGTTTCCATTGTGAAAGGTACCAAGTAGGAGATAGAAAGGAATGGGAGCAAAGGAAGACTAAATCCAACAGGGCAAACATTAAGTCCCACAGTTTCACATCCAGCATTGACCAGGAATGAACATTTATAGTGACCTAAGAGGCCTCAAAAAAATCAGAATAGGAATTTTTAGATTTTTCTTTTTTGCTGTTATTTTGCATTTTCTTTTTTGTTGTTGTTTTGGATTTTTTGTTGTTGTTGATGTTGTTGTTATTTGTCTTTTGAGATAAAGGAGGCCTCACCAGTTAGTACAGCCATTGAATTCATCCTATAGCCCACGTTGGGCTTAAATTCATCACAATCCTCCTGTCTCAGCCTCCTAAAAACTGAGTTTACCCATGTGTGACACCACACCTAGCTATATTTTATCGAGATATTTTGGTCCGATTTCATTTCAATTGCTAAAAAAGAGCACTCAATTGTCTCGAGTTCTGTCAAGTTTTCTTTTATGCTATATCTGGAAGCTCTGCGGCCAGGCATATCATTTGGACTTTGTTAATGAAGGGGCCCCTTGTCCCTGGAGAAGTCCCTTTTCTCCTCTTAGCCTCCATCCAATCCAGAGGTCTACTTTGTCACGGTCTATCTTCTCTGCTATTAACAGTTCATATTGCAGCGTATTATGATGATAGTTTGTATGATGCATCTTTTTTTGTTCTTTTACACTTAGCCTGTGTGCGCTTCCTCTTTTAAACCTTAAATCTATACATAAGACAGTTTTGGGTCATGATTTTTTTGCACAATATTATAATTTCTGCCTTTTAATTTAGTAATCAGATGTTCTTGTAATCTTGTTTGTCATTTTTTATGTTCCAAGTTTTCTTAACCTCTATTCTTTCCTATTGTTTTGTTTCCATTTAAAATACCAATTATTAGGGTTGGCCAGATAGCTCAATGGAGTACACTGCCTCTTTAGGCAGACTCAGGGACTGGGTTTCAATTCCAGGCCTGCCCTGCAACACCCCCTCACTCCCCAAGCCCCCCTATACCCCCCAGCCCTTACACGCTGAGATGGCAATTGAGACCGGGAGTGGTGGCATATGTCTGTAATCCCAGCTCTTGGGAGTCTGTAAACAGGCAGATCACCATGAATCTGATCTAGTAGTGAGACCCTGAACACCCTGTAGACCCTCCCTTAAATTACAATAAAATAAAATACCAATTATTCTATTTAATTTCATCTATTGACTTTGCAGCCATAGAATGTTTGTTTTTTAAGCTATTACTCAACAGATTATAATATGTACAAGCCAAAATATATTTAGAGTTAATATTGTACCATTTAAAGTATGTAAATCTTTCAAAGTAGAGTTTTTTGTCATTTGTATCTTTTTTTTCATCTGAGATATGTGTATTTATCCCAAATGTGCATTTTTGGATTGGGTATTTCAATTTTTAGGGCCTGGCATTTTAATTCTTTCAGGTAGAAGTCTTTTGTCTGAGGGACAGTTGGCTAAAATTTTTTCCCAATTCATGGAAACTCTGCATTGTTTTCATTTTTTAAATTCTCTTTAAAATTAAACAAATAAAATAGGTTTTTTTCCCCATTTTTAGGCTCATATATTTTATATAAACTACATAAATGTAAATTTGTTTATATTATAGATTTTTATGTATTATATACTTTGTCTTCATATTATAATATAACTATATATATAGTATATATGTTCTAAATACCTACTCTTTCTATATATGTGAAAAGAGAGAAAGAGAGGGAGAAAGAGAGAGAGAGAGAGAGAGAGAGAGAGAGAGAGAGAGAGAATCTATGAAAAACGTATACTCACTTCAAAATGTCACCATAGTAACAGATGCCTGGAAACTGATGGCCACCATTTTGAGCACTTCTTATAATTATAGAGACCAAAGGAAACATATTAATCTTATCATGTTTCAATTAATTTAGTATTAAAATATTTATACAGCTTTTTTGATATATACATTTTGGTACATATATAAATAATATGTGTATATATTGTTCTCTACAGACATTAGAAAGTCCATATATATAATACTCTGTTTTGTTTTTAAAATAATTTTGCTTTTTAAAAATTTACTTTGATATTTAAGGGCAAATGTGGAAGTTGATGTGCCTGATATGTTATGTGAATATTTTTCTTTTCTGTAGTCTCTAGTTTAGGTCAATTTTTCTTAGCTTGAAGAACTTCCTTCAGTGTTTCTTATAAAGTGGAGAACTATGGGCAGTGACTTTCCTTAGGTTTTTTTTACTTGGAAGTGTACTCATTTTGCCTTTGCTTTTAAACAATATTTTCCACTTGGGATAGAGTCTGAGTTTGATAGTGATGTTGTTGGTGGATATTCTAATGGATTTCCCTTTTACTTTACAGACCAGAGCACATATCTTTTATTTGGTTATACCTTTTATGAAATGTGCTGTTTCTCTGAATATTCCCAAGATTCCACATTTGTTTTTCATATTAAGCATTTTTATTATCATCTGTATTAGTGCTTACCAAAAAATCAGATATAATACAAAATATGCGAATATATAAGAATTTACAAGATTGGCTTACAGTGGTGGCATACAGAGTCAGATACGGAAGAGAGCAGAAGGCCTGTCTGCGGACTGGGAATCCTGGACCACGGCATAGTGTGCAGTGTACGGTGGCCCTCGGGAGTCCATGTCAAGATGCCAGAGGATCTGCACTGGAAGGCTGAGGGGTCTGTGCTGGAAGCAGAAGGGACTATGCTGGAAGCCAGGAGATGAAATCCAAAAGGAAACGAAAGACTGGGGCTCCTCTGAGGAAACATAAAGAGCCTTCCTCCTTGCTTTCCCCTTTATACCTCTGAGGTGACAAAAACCCCAACCTGGGCCTTCTGTCCTCAGCAAATCCCCTCAGCCACACTCAGAACTATGCTGATCCAATTAGTTGGGCATTTCTTACTCAAGATGACATGGTTAACTATCACATTACCTATGTATTATTTTGAATAAAGGTAATGAAGCCTCTTGGACCTACAAGTAGATATTTATTTACCACATTGAAAATTTGGGAATTATTAGCTCTTCACTTTCTTGTCATTTTTCTGGGACTGGAGTTACATATATGTTAGTTTGCTTGAGATTTTCTTAGGGCCTTAGGCCATTGCTTGTTAATATTTTATCCTCATTTTTTTTCTCAGATGGAGTAATGTCTACCAGTTTCTTTTAAATTCACATATCATTTCTTCTGTTATCTTAAAATTGCTGTTAATTTCTTTTAGGGATCTAGTAATTTGTTAAGAACTTCAATTTTATTCTTTTATAATTCCTACTTCCTTGATAAAATTCCAAATCTGTTTAATCATTATGGTCACACTTTCTTTTAAAGCCTTGATTTAAGGCTTGCTACTATTTTAAATTGTCATTTGAACATACTTTCATTATTACTTTCTTTGTTTACTTATAATTTTTAATTTCAATGTTTAGGTTATATCAAATCATTTTTAACCTTTTACTAGACAAAGGACTTTTTTTCTTCAAATGGCTATTAATTTCCTATTCTTATTTTCTGGACAATATGGACTTTGTATATATGCAAATCTAAATTTTGCATTCTTCCTTTACTAAGTGCTATGCCCTATTTGGGTAGTCAGTTTTAAGGGGATCAGATTGATCCATTAACTTTTTTAAGGTCTTAACTTGTATCTACTGTAGCACTTATTTTAGAGGTAGACAGAGGCCTATCTGGGTTACCAGTTGATTGTCTCCTACTTCATATATATATATATATATATATATATATATATATATATGCCAGGGATTAAACTCAGAACTGTATGTTTGCCAGGCAGAGGTTTATCNCATTAAGCTATCTCCCTGGCCTGAGATTGCTTCACTCTTGCTAGCTAAAAAAGCTTATGCCTCCTGCTTCTATGAAGTGTTTAGCTTCCATTCTCTCTCAGGTCTCCAGCTGGTACACTGAACCAGACCTCTGTACCAGGCCTTGTAAAATCTTACCCTACTTATGTTCAGAATTATATTCAGATAAACATTTAATTGAACCATTACATAAATTTTATAACTCTATCCCCACATGGCTCACTGTTCTATAATACTCTGCCACACAAATGCCACCAGTCCTAATGTTGCCAAACTGTCATCACTGACTCTGCAGGACAACAAAAATATGAGCTGCTGTGCTGTGTTTATTTGGAGGTCCAGATGGCGCCTAATTGGTGCTCAGGTACAAAGCCAGAGCCACCGTGGGATCCCATCTCATGCATTTCCCATGTCTCCAGGATTACATTCCTATGCTGTGTCTTATGCAATAACAATTTTCAGTTATTGCATAACAATTTTCAGTTATTGCATAAGACACAGCATAGGCATGTAATCTATATACTTTACTCAGTTTTATTTTTAGTTGCAGCTCAGGCCCAGCCCCACTATTAGTCACCATGTTAGCCCCAAAGATGGAGACACAAGTAATACTCCTGGAATTCACATGGTCTTATGTGGTAAGTCATGGAAATTTTAAAAGATATCAAGTTTTAATTCATCAAAAAGCTTAAGTAATAGGAAAATATATTAGTACCTCATTGTATTCTAAGGGATAGAAGCAGACAATAAACAAGGCATTGAAATAAATTACTAGATGATTAAAAGAAGATGAATATTTTAAAATGCGCTAGAATAACATTTTACAACATAACTGTTCGGTCCATGTCTGAGTTTGCTCTTTGGTGGACGGTATATTCTTCTTTAAAATTTAGTATAATATTCTTGCTTTTAATTGAAGGGTTTTCATTATATTTTACTTTCTTTAAGGGTTTTCCAAATAGATAATGTTTAGGGCTGGCCTAATAGCTCCATGACGAAAGATCCTGCTTAGGCAGAGCATGGTGGCCTGGGTTCAGTCCCCAGTGAGCCTGATCTACGTCGTGAGACCCTGTCCTAAATACTGAAAAAAATAAAATAGACAATTTTTAAATATATAAGTTAAGAGTGCTTTTGTTTAATGTGACCTTCGCATCTTTTTTTTTTGTTTGTTTGTTTGTTTTGGCGGAACCCGGGATTGAACTCAGACCCTTGCGCTTGCCAGGGAAGCGCTTCTTCCACTGAGCCTCTCTTCAGCACTCAACCTTTGCATCATTCTATGTGGTGGCCGCCCTATACTGCAAGATTTTAGGTTCGATATGAGGCCTAAATCATGCTAATAGCCTGCTACTTGTTGAAGATATCTTACCATTGTACATTAAAACCATCTTACATTACTATTAATTTTATTTATTTATTTATCTATGTTTTGTATTTTAGGGAAGGGTCTACAGGGTGTTCAGGGCCTCACCACTAGATCAGACCCATAGTGATTCTCCTATTTACAGCCTCCCAAGAGCTGGGATTAAAGGAGCGCTCCACCACACCCAGTCTCAATTGCCATCTCAGCATGCCTCAGGGGCGGGGCCAGAACGGCAGACCCAGGGATCCAACTCCAGCCCCTGAGCCTGCTTGCAGGCACTTTAATCAGCTGAGCTATTTGGTCAGCCCTTAATTTTATATCACTCCAGTCTTTAAGATTTTTGTCTTTTATTTTGTTGTGATATATATATATATATATATATATATATGTTTATCTATATATTTATATATATATATCTGTATATACAAAATAGGATAGATATACAGCTACTTTCTCTTCTCTTGCAATGAGAAGAAAGATTTATACTAACAATGTTCAGATATATGTCTACATCTTGTACTATGAATATGTACTATGAAGACAACAATATGCAATGTATTAATTATTATAACTGTGCTATGAACCTGTTTTGAAATTGTCTCAATGCTATTTCTTTTTCAGTAAAATTAATTTAAAAGGTTTTTGTCTTTTATTTAATCTTTGATTAAGAGTTTTATGTAATGCAAGATCATTTTAATATACATAGAAGTAATGTATATTCCTAAATAAAAATTAGATTAACAAATTTAATTAGACCAAATAAAATTTCACATTGCAAGGGAGAAAAAAAAAAATTTACTTTTTTTTTTTTTTTTTTTTCTGGACCTGGGGATTGAACTGAGGCCCTTATGCTTGCCAGGCAAGCACTTATTCTACTGAGCTAGCTACCCGGCCCCCAAATTACTCATTTTAAAAAAGGTTTTTATTTTTTGCATTTTAACTCAATTTTTATCTAATATTAATTTCATTATTGTTGCTTTTCTTACTATATTTGTGCAGCAGTTTAAATTCTCTTCTTTTAACCTAGATTTAAGAAATTGCTTTAGGCGGCTCCCTCAACACCTCATAAAAGAAATTTTATTTTTAACTCATTTTGAAAAAATTATTTACAGTTTAGCTTTTGGCTTATATTGCCAAAAACAATATATTTGTTTCCAAGAATGTGTTCTTTTTAAATCATTTTTCCTTGTTGTTCCTTATTGCTTCATTTATCCAATATTTTTATGTAAATTATTTTCTGTTTTCTTCTGATCTCTTTTTTATAGATATATGTTCTGCCTTTCATTCTTCTATTACATTTGAGTGAATGTTAAAGTTGTTACTTCCACTTCAAATGCAGAACATGAAAAAAATAAAATGAATAAATAGTTCTGCATTAAAAAAACAACAAAAACAGAAGTTTCATATTGACCTAATATTGAGAGAGTTCCATAAGAAAAAAGAACACACAAAACTCACAAGATGAGCCACTGTCAATACAACTAGCTGAAGCTGCTCTCCTGCTTGAGCATATGCTCTTCAGACCATCTGTGTAAGCAATGGTACCTTTCCCCAAAAAAATATACCCATATTCTCAGAACCTGTGAGTATGTTAGGCTATATGGCAATGGAAGAGTTAAATTACCAATCAGCAGACTTTACAATGAGAAAATTTCCTTGAATTGTGCAAATGATCAATGTTATCACAATGATTCTTAAAAATGGAAGAGCAACCCAGGGTAGAATGCGTTTTTACAATCCCAGCACAATGGGAAACTGAGACAGGAGCCAAGTTGAAAATCCACCTGAGAATGTTTGTGATTGGGTCCGACTCTATCAAAATAAAACAAAACCAAAATCAAATGCAAAGGGCCAGCGGACTGTAACCCAGTGCGAAATGCCCTGGGTTCAGTCTGAGGAGGAGAAAGAAGATAGAGAGAGTGTAATAATTCCACCAGGTGGATGTATATGTATACTTTTTTTAACTAAAGGGAAGAGAAAAAGAGAAAAGTAAGGTTGGCAGCCAGAGAACTCAGCCAATGTTACTGTTTAAAGATGGAGAAAGACAACCAAACTGGATAAGGTTAGAAAAGCAAATTTCTCATATTCTTTAATTTCAAAGCAAGCCAGTCTGCCAACACGTTGACTTTTCCCCAGTAAGATCCACTTCAGAACTGAGCTACAGAATAAAACAGTGTATGTCTATTGTCATAAGGCACTGTTTGCAGTAATTACATATAGTAGTCACATATATTACCACTACTCCAAAAAATATATATAAACATATATATTCCAGGTACAATGGAAAGAACACAGATTTAGATAAAACACTAAAGGAAAACTCCAGAAGGCTACTGACCTGTAAAAAAGGAAAACAGAAACAACACAAAAGAATTTATAAAGAAACAGTAATAGAAGAATCAAGAATAACTCCCATTACAAATAAAAGTTAAACATTTCTGATGTGAATATTATAATTATTGATAATAAAAGTAGACTAATGATTACACACTCACAGAAAAGTAGTGAGTGGAATTGGCATGTCAAAGAATTATACCTGGCTTGGTGATATATTCCTGTAAACTCAGTGCTCTGGAGAGTGAGGCAGGAGGAACTCCTGTTTGAAGTCATCCAGGGCTACATAATAAATTCAAGACTATCTTGGGATACATAGTGAGACCTTATCTCATGCGATCAAACAATAAAAATAATTCCATGAAAATGAAATAAAAATACATTAATATATGGAACATTTTCAAAGAACATTAAAAAAATCCTGTTACCTATCTGTTTCTAAAGCGGAGAATAACAGAATGTAGGAAATGATTAAATATATTTATTTTGAAGAATAAAGTGAGTTCAGTGAGAGATTCTGAAAAAATTAAAAACACACTTAAGATTATATCTCTACAACAGAAGAAAAAATGAATTCAGAAAGGAGCAAGTAAGGGATGAAAAGATGAGCAAAGGTAGGATAAGATGATTGTTAAATCTTAATACATTGTGGCCAGGGATATAGCTAGCGTTACAAATACCTGCTTGTCAAGTGTGAGGTCTTGAGTTCAATTTCTGGCATACACACACACACACACACACACACACATCCTTAGTGTGTCATACAAAGAGAAAGGAGGAGAAAGGGACTAGAGAGAGAGACAAAAAGGAGATGGAAAGAGAAAATAACTGGAAAAGGAAGTTAATAATGTTTTCAAAAATGATCCTGAATTATAATTCCAGAGCTACAAAAGGTAGTGCATTTGGGGAGAAGAAGAGTAGGAAATGCAGAAGAGGAAGGAAGGCGCTGACAAACTATTGACCTTCGGAGAAAAATGTTTGGACGTATGTGGTGAATAATCAACACAGAAATAGAGAATAGATAAAAATGAAAATATATCAAAATGGAGGTTAAATAAAATTTATTAAATTCAGTAGACAGTGACAAAACAGAGAACACATGGCAAATAAAAACAAGAAGTGGGAGGACTCAGCTCAGTCGTTGGATATGAAAGTTATTGAGTCAAATTTTCCTACTGCAGGACAGACACTGTCTAACTGGATCAAATAAGAGAAACTGAATGATCATACCTGAAATTTCTCTTTTTTTATTTCTATGGAAGACTATGAATAAAAACAAAAACTATTTTGTGGAAAAGAAGAAAAAAACATAGGCTATTTCCCAACTATATATCTAACTATCACATAAAGATATAATAACAGGAACAAGTGGAGCAACAGTAGATAAATAGACCAATAAAAGAGCTAATAATACTATACATTTATCAATATTGCACATAGAAAAGTTTAAGTAGATGAAAGACAGGAATAAGTCTACAAAATTGCTTGAATCTAAGTATTTTTAAATTTTTGGTTGTTAGAAAATAATGTGTCTTTGACTAAAACTGTGGGCATGCAAAAAAATTGCTGAAAACAAGTGGATCTCAAAGTACAGACCTACATATGCTCATTCATTAATATAACACGGGGCAATAACAGTATGCTCATACTATATCATTCAAGTAATGATTTCCTTATTCTCACCCTATTGGGTGAATTATGGGGCGATACCATTATGCTGATGAGGGATGAGAGTAATGTAAACAATAATTTTGCTAATTATGTCACTGTAATAAAGACATAATAAAATGCTACTCACTCTTCTGTAGCATAGCTTGTCCTTAAAGCTTTATAAACAGGGATATCATGGCTATTAAGAATTAGCACTGATGTATGACAATATGAGAGAAAGTTATTCTGACAAATACTGGCCCAAGTGAAAAATTGTACTAAATTACTTCAAGATACAGAATTGTACCATTCAACAGAGAATTTTATGTACTAATTTTTATTGGTTCAAAAGCAGAGAGTACATGTGTAAAGAAATTATATTATTGTATATCTGTAATTTTCCTCATTCTTTATCTTTTTTTACTAATATGCTAATAAAATATGCAGACATAAAAATAAGCAGTTCAAAAATATCAAAACATGTTTTATTTGAAAATTGCTTTGGAGGACTTTAAATGTTCCTGTGTGTTGCTGGGAGCCTACAAAAGCGTCTTGATGTATTTTTAATGAATCATATTTATTATCAAAAACAAGATTTTGTATTCTACCAGCAGGGTTGTTGGATTAGCAGTAACAAAAACTAAGTTTCCTAAAATGATATATAGATTCTCTTATTTTAATATTATAATGTCAGAAGCCAGAATCCTACAGTTTCTATGCTTCTGCACTGTGAGAGCCTTGGCAAAGGCACACAGTGGCTTTTCTGTCCACTTGACAGGTCTATTTATTGTTCTTAAATTTTTGCAAATAATTTTTTCAGTGGACAGTGTATGTTTCAGGCCATTGTATGAATGAAAGCCCAAATTATTTGTCAGTAACTCACTACTCCACACAAATTCAGTTTTCCTGATTTTGATACAATGATGGCAGAAAAAATGGCAAACCTTCATTTTACAATAGCTAGCATAATGATAAGATTATGTGTAAGTGTCTAACTTGCTTTTCCTTTTTCATTTTTGTAAGTGTGTATTAAGTCAATTTTCTTAAAGGAAGGCATTCTAATCTCCCTCTAAATTTACATTTACCCGGATTCTCAGTCCTTAAGAAAAGCTATCTCACACTTTTCTCTAGAGAGTAACTACAAAGGGTTAAAGAAAATCCACCCTGACAATGCTAAAAACAATTCTCTCGGTGTGTGTTGGTTCACTGCTCCACAGGGCATAGCAGATGTTGTGTCTGGTCGTAGAAGGCCCAGGAGGTGTGGGCTGTCAATCACATTTTTGCTTTTTTTTCCCCCTCTAACTACAGGGTAGGCTATGGAGATGAAGCCCGACTAAAACAATCTGCCTCAGCTGGGGTGTGTGAGGTATCAATAACCCTTGGCAGAGGTGTCAAGAGCCTTGCTGGAACTCGACTACCCTGCTGACCAGATGCTTAGCAAGTTAACAAGATTCAGAGCATTCACCACTTTTTCAACACAACAATTAACACAACTGGAAAATCACTGCACTGATATTCTGAAAAAGCGTGTCACCCAAGATGCCCATTCTGGCCCAGAGAGAAATAATCATACAGTATTACACTGAGAAAAGAGTATTTTGAAGTTTTAATTTGGGCAGGTGCTTTGGTTCCATAAATGAGATAAATCAAAAAGTAGAAAAACTAGCAAAAAGTATTTTCTCGATGTATTACATTTACCTAGCTTCTATGTATATCAAAGCTACATAAAACTCTACACTTACACATAGACAGCTTGGTTGTGTGACAGTAACTGAACCCAATTTTTTTCTTCACAAGAAATCAAGACCAACACTGGTTTAAGTGTCAAATCTAAACATCAAAACAGGCAAAGTTGTGGTATCTCAAATAATACTAGTTGGTAAACATACATCAAGACTATATTAACAAGCCATTCAGATAACATTTACAAAAAAAGCAATCACAATATCTGATAAAGAGAAATCTCCCCCTTGAAAGTTTATAGCAACTTATGTATTTCCTGACCTGGATATATTTCATGTTTGGTTTTCTAGTTATATTACAACATGGTGTTGCCTATCTTTTCATTCATAACTCTATTAAATAGCAATTACATTTTTCCAGCAAAGTGGATTATATACTATTTTGAGAAAATTAGTATATAGGAAAACATGAATATTAGCTTTAAACATTTTAATGTTGTTTGTCTTTGCTTTGAAATCGAATAATACCATCAGCCTGTACGAACTCCTAGAGCCCAGCATTTCACACAGAGAAAGCTGCTTTCTGTTACAAAAGCGCAGCAGCTGGGGCTCCCGCGGACCCCCTTAAAGACAGATATAATAAAACACAGGGAGGGAGTGGGTCGACACAGGAGCATGAAATGGACGAGATGAAGGCCCTTTGTCACAGCCAAACAGGCTATAAAGTTACTATAGTAACATACAGTATTAAATTCCAGGTGGATTGACTTAATCTTCTTCAAACAAAAAATAAAGGTTAACAAAAACCAAACCAATAATAATTACAGTCACTTTACCCAAATATTTTTCAAGAAGTTGTTTTGGGTTTAGTGTGGATAGATGAGGAACCAGTTACTCGTGCTTATGCTTTGATTTGAAGAAATTACCAGGAATTTAGAGGGAGGGAGGAGAAAACTGTAGTTATAAAATATTTTAAATAAATATAATGATGGAAGAAGCAAGCAAATATGAGCAACCCTAAGAAAGTCATCAGTCCATGTGGATTCTCCGATCCTGTATTTTCTACATGCCTCACATTCTTGTGAGGTAGAGTGAATTCGAGTGCTCATACCTTTGAATCCAGTCCTAAATTCATTGATAAATTAGCAGCCTTTTCTTGACATGGGTTGAAGGTCATCAGACTCCATCTCATTTCATCTGTTTTCTGAAACAAAAAGTAAGCCAAGATATAAGGTGCAGTGACTATTCAGTAGAAGTTTAAGAAATCAGCCTGTGAAATGAAAAATGAAGTAGAAAACACATAGAAGTAAAAAAATCACAAATTTAACATCTAATTTTTACTCACATAAAATAAATTTAGTTATAGATGATAAATTAATTATTTTAGATGTCAAATGTTGCTTATTTCTTTTTGTAAGTTTACTTGCTGTTTTTATTTTCTGTGAGAATTATCTATAAAACAAGCATGAAAACAAAATCTCACATATTATAGTACAGAGAGAGACAGAGAGAGAGAGAGAGAGAGAGAGGTTCCTTTTCTCTGATACACACACAATCAGTCTCTTATACAATCTTATCTGTTTTACTTTAGTAAATACCTACTTTCTATGGCTATGTTTTCAAATGTTGAATTTTATGGTCTTAAATATAGATGAAGATGTGCAGTGATAAACTTTGACATGCACATATGTGTAGTTTGGATTTATTTAATGAACCCCTAGATTGCTTTTCTTGAACACTGTCATAAATGATCTGAAAGAGTTAAGAGACCTTCTCTGAACCATAATTTATGCCATTGAGTTAAGTACCAAGGCA
Source organism: Octomys mimax (assembly GCA_002564305.1). Taxonomy (NCBI): domain Eukaryota; kingdom Metazoa; phylum Chordata; class Mammalia; order Rodentia; family Octodontidae; genus Octomys; species Octomys mimax. The sequence goes on along the minus strand of NDGM011208364.1, from coordinate 9,294 downwards.
AGCTGAACTCAATGAGAATATTTTTAGTAGGATTTCACTAACAGTGTGAGACATACCTTTAATGGATTTAGTTTGGGTAAACAACGTTTGTCTAGACAGCCCAAATGTCACAGGTACTGGTGCTCATTTTAAGTAGTAACTTCTATGTAAATAATTGCAAAGTTTCATTTTCTTCTCTGTGCTCATATTTTATGACTTAAGGTTTCCAACCATACCAAGACCTAAAAATATACTCTTAAGTGATGGTTTTAGTCATAGATGATTTTACTGGTCACTCTTATTTGCCAGTATGGAAATAATTAGGTTTTAGATTGCACTCCAAGATTTGTGATGTGATTTCTGAGAGCTGTTTAAGATTTCTAGTATCTAGTGATATAGAAAAAGCAATGTAGAAAGGAAGGATGAATAGATAGCAAAATTTGGAAGAAAGTACAGGATAGAATTAGGATTAAGAAATGAAATACACTCCTAATGGAAAGTAGTAGAGGTACTTATTTATTATAAATGAAGATATTCCTTATTAAATTTGTTTGACAGATCATGAATAACAAAATAACAAAATTGTGAAACCTAAATTATTTCTCACTGATGAGTTAGTTCAGCCAACTTCTTTAATGGGCTATAATAGCTTCTCATAAATTTATAATAGTTAATGGTACATAAAGTATTTTTCACTAATTAAAAAAAATTATAGCTTTTACTAACTATGCTAAAATTCATCCATAAAATATTTACTGTTTAACTGACTAAATTGTGGAAGAATCCTAAGAAAGGAGGGGAGAAAAAATTAGCTCCAAACTTTTATAGGTGTTTACACTCACAAGCACATTCTAATTTTGAAACTTTCAGTGTAATTCACATTTACGTAAAGACCTAACATTTGACCACTACCAAAATCTGCCCATAGAAATAACTTAATAACTTCTGAGGTTTAACTCATAATAGGTGCCTTTTACTTACTTTGAATTCTTTACAGTTTCTAAAATTCTAGCAAAGAAAGAACAATATAATTTATTTTACCTTTAAAATAGTTATAGGTCTAGATAATAATTTCAAATCATTAATAGTAAATTCTAAGCTTTTGTGAAATCAATAAATGAGTAAGTTCAAGCAAATAATTTCTTTGAAAAAATAATTTCAATTTCAGTGGAAATGTCCTTAAAATTTGATTGCAGAGCAAAGTTTTTGCTTTTTAGATTAAAAACACCCTATATATTGTATACATATTCAGAGTTGCACTCTCCACCACTTTAGTTTTCTTAAGAATAAGAGTCATTTCAGATTGTAATTTTTTTTTACTAGTGGATAATGTTAAAAAAAACACACCCCTCCATGGAAAATAAAAATGACATGAGATCCAAAGGAACCATTGTTGATTTAAACGTTGCTTGAAGTGAGAATGCATCACTAATAATCTCATTTGCATATCACATAATCAATTACTTTTTGCTTGTGTTTCTTTTCCTTCCACGTGCACTCCACATTTTACCTAGAAGGGTTGTGTGGTTCAAACCAGTAATTAAAAACCCGGGGCTGTAATAACCTTGACAAATATAGTAGATCTGCTCCATTGTATGAGTTGCTCACAGAGAGGAAAACAATAAAGGATTTTTAAAAGATAAATTAGTTTAATTCATAAAATGCACATAATAGGTAATACTCTAGTTCATACAGAGCAATTCTGCTATCTTCATTCAGAAGAGCCAACAAGGAGAGGAGCGGAGGCTGCAAGCCATGTTTTTAGTGCTATCAGCTGGAAAGTGTGTCAGACTCTTCAAATTGCTGTAATTTTCACCTCAGGCATCCTAAGGAGCCCAGGAAGCCATCCAGGATGAGATCCACAACAATCTGAGCACTCCTGCACCCTCCCCACAGTCCCTACAGGACACCACGAGCTTCCCCAGCTCCCCCAGACTACTGGCACCCTTAACATCCTGAATGACCTCTCTGTGCATTTCCTCAGAACACCAGAGCCTCTTCCCTCACATTCTCTTTTGGAAAAGGGAAGGGAAGAGTCAGGAGCAAATGGCAAGTGCCACTAGGGTGATTCATCTGCAGAACAAGTGTTTCCATGATCTTCCAGACTGAGCCCAAGTCCCTTAATTTCAAAAGGGAAGTTGAGAACCGGAAGTTCTAGTCCAAGCAGCAAATGCTAACTCTCTATGGGTCCCATCCATGCTATGTACAAGGCGTAGCTTGTGAGCACACAGCACCCAGCAGCTGAATGGGTCTTATTTCTGAATTAGTAACATTTAGTACAGTCAAAAATAATCACTGAACTTTCTTTTTCAAATAACATAATCCAAAAGCTGTGGCTGTTCTCTGGAACCACTTCAGGAAGCAAGGGACCCCAAATAATGAAGACTACAGTCATTGTCCCTTTGCCTTTCTTTCTTATTCCTAACAATAGCGACAAGTTTTGTAATGATTTCTATGCAAAACATTTCTCTAAATTCACCAAGTGAACAGTTCACTACTTCTAAAAGCTGAATGAAAATTCTTAAAAATCTTAACCACCCTAGCTCTGTTGAAATGAAGATACCTTCATGTCTAAAACTTTTTTTGAAATTTTGCTAAATAATTTTTGTTTTATCGGCGGTCTGTTTTGTGCTTCATTTTTCTTTCAAAAGACAAAGACTTGAAGTATGTATCAGCTATTTTATTGTCATGAAAAAAGTAAAATAAATTTCATTACAAGATGATAGGAGAATAATAACAGTTAGTACACTGGATATTATTATCTTTAATGTAGTCACTGAGAATACAAGATATTGGCATGAAAATTCTCCAGTCTACGTAAATGCAAATCTTCCTTTTCTGTGAACTAAGTGACAGTAATAATGTCACTAATTTACATTTTTTTTTCCTCTCCTCCCTGGATCCTAGCTGCTTCCTTTTTCACAATTTCTTCTCATTTCACAATATCTACTGTACATTTTAGTCCTTTCACTTACTCTTTCAGTTTCTCACACCAGGGAGACAATACAACATTTACACATACAACTCTGACTTATTTTACTGATTATCATCTTAAGTTGCATTGATTTACCTGTGAAAGTCCCAGGTTTATCCTCAAAAAGCTAGGGTTAGACTTTCCATTTGACCCAGCTATTCCCCTTATGGTACCTTCCCAGAAGAAAAAAAACATCATACCACAGTGATATACACATATTGATGTTTGTAGCAGCCCAACTCAAAATAGTTACATCCTGGAAACAACCCAAATAACCATCAACCAAAGGAGGGATAAAAAAGAAGATTGCTGTTTTTATGCAATAGAGTACTATTCAGCTGTAAAGAAGGATAGAGTTGTGTCAGCTATTTTAATATTCACTACATCCAAATAATGGTACAAGGTGTTTTAAAAATTATTTTTGTGTAAGATGGTCTCTACTCTGACAATCACAATTCAAGAAATGATCATAGATATTAAAAATGTTTCCTAAACAGCACAAAAATAAAAGGTTAATCTTTGAAAGAAATTGCAATTCCAATAGCTTATATTTGTATATTGCATAAATTAATTATCCTTAGTATTACATGGAATTTATAATACATCAATAATTTATTTGAATATGAACTCCATGGGGCAGTGTCTGAGTCTGTTTTGATCATTCCCTATTTTCAGTGATAAAATCAGTGTCTGACACATTATACTCAATGTTTATTGAATATAAATATGATGAAATGATTGAATTTGACATGATCTTCTGCAGTTGTCTAATATCTGATAAATAAATACCTCAATTTCATTTGTGTGCAGTAAGTTGAGAAAACAGGTTTAAATGTTTCTTTTTTAATAAACATAGAACTTATAATCAGTACATACAAATTTCATGATTTTCTTTGTCTTTTACATTAAATACTTTCTCTTTGAACATGTCAAATAGGGTTAAGATCAAAGAAAAATTTATAGCTGAAACCATTACAAAAATGGTTTCATATTCACTTTATACAGTGAACTATGCGTAAGGGAGTCTAATAAAACCTAAGTGCCTCAAAAAGTTTTAGCCAACTTTCAAAAGAGAAAGTCAAAGTACAAAGTTATCAGAGTTTTTTTTTTTTCTTTTTCTTTTTCTGTATTTAGGACAAGGTCTACAGGATCTCACTGTGTAGACTGGACTCATAGTGATCCTCCTATGTTTAGCCTCCCAAGTGCTGGGATTACAGACGCACACCACCACGCCCAGTCTCAATCATTGAGGTGGGGCCGGCATGGCATGCCCAAAAACCCTGACAACTGAGCTCTACCTAAGCAGGCGCTTTAGTCCACTAAGCTATCAGACCAGCCCTAAGCGATCAGGCTGGCCCCTAAAGTTTTATTTAGCTAGTTCACAACTACTTTAAAATCAGTTGTTTTCTCAAATGATTATTTGCAAAGATCGGCACCCATCTGTGTCTATCAGTTTTGCAAGTTAAGATTTACTTTGTTTTCCCAGAAGTGGAAAATTTAAGGAAAGGACTAAAATCTTCACTGATCTGGGGACTAATGTCATACAGGAGGAGGTCATGTTCTCTTTGTTACCCCATAATGCCATGTTTTCTATTTGTATCTTGTTTGTATTTCTGACTTGGGTGTAACATGTGTGGTAACCATAAAAATGGCAGGATGTCAATTCTTCTTCTTCACTAATACTCTATGCCCTGAAGGGGACCTATTTAGAATAGGTTTATATCAAGTTTTATCTGTTAGAAGAACTCAACTTTGGGCTGCATTGCTTTAGGCCCAAAACAACATCAACAACTGGTTTGCTTTAGCTTTGCCCCCTAGCTGTACCCCAGGACTCTTGTTATGTTGAAAGCTTCATGCCATCCCTCCCTCCTCTTCTCCACCCCACCTCAGCTCCCCACAAACTTACCCCCTTGGTCCTTTGGCAACAAGGACCAAGAGGATGGGAAGACAACAGACAATAAGAGGAGTAGACGTGAAGTCACATAGTCTGGGTAGAGGAATTTGAATCTGCCCCAGTAGGCTTGGGCCTAGAGGAAGTAGCCTTAACTTCTTTGCACTTCAGTTTTCTTGCTTACTATTCGGTGATAATAAAATTTGCAGAATTTTAGATAATTTTACACAACGAATTTATAGCTATGACTGTTCCCTAAAGTTATTCAATTGCTATGTGATTATTAATCTTTGAATAATAATATTAATATTAATCTTTTTCATCATTCATTTTAATGTTTTTATAATCTAGACTTGTCTTTTAGATGTGGCTTATAGATTGATAATAAAGTTCTTCTTTCTTTCACAGTGCTGGACCCCACACTCACCTTTCAGCAACTGCTCATGGCCCTAGGTGAATACTCTGCCCTGAACCCGAGTTCCAGAGACAGATGCTTTACTGACTTCTGTGCTCTAAACTTCCAGAGAGGACAGTCTGATGTGGAGTACCGTGATTTTCTTGGGAGAGGTTTTATTCTCTTTTGGTTGTGGTTTTATTCTGCCTCTAACATTACTTATGGTTATTCTGGTTTCCTCATCCATAGTATGTGAATTGTGAAATTCTCTCATCACATCATAGAAAACAATTTGAAATAATATACAACTTCAAATAGCATCTGGTACAAGAAATGTAATAAATGCTATTTCTTTCTGTAATTAAAGAAATTGAAATTAGTGCCTGGAACTCTCTCTCTCTCTCTCTCTCTCTCTCTCTATATATATATATATATATATATATATATATA